>VYZP01065554.1:0-21490 GCA_013400635.1 Hypocryptadius cinnamomeus | reverse complement strand
GCGCGCGCTCCGCGGCGCGAGACTGAGCCCGGCCGCGCGCCGGGCCCCCGCTCCCCCATGTCGCTCATTTGCATAAGGGTGACGTCATCGGAGGGTGGGCGGGGCCGAGCCGCGCGCCGGAGAGGGGAGCCCGAGGGGGACGCGCGTCCCCCGTGTGTCCCCTCTGTCCCCCCCCCTCCTCTCTGCCACTCCCCCCGGGAATTTTGGGCGCTCCCCCTGCACGGGGAATGCTGGAAAAACACACTCCGGATCCCCTCCCCTCGCCGCAGCCGGCCCGCGGAGCTCCCGCTGGAGGAAACCACCCTCTAGTGGGCTGCGGGGTAATGGCAGGGGGGGATGTTTTGGGGGGAAAAAGCGCCGCTTTGGGCTCTGGTAAATGTGGCCTCGTCTCCTAATGGTAATTTTTAAAACTTTTTTCTTTTTCACAGAGTTTTGCATATTAGATATACGTATTAAATATACAGGGATTTAACCCCGTCAAGCGCCAAGTGTGCAGGGACAGGATTTGTGTTTGGGTTATCATTTCCTGTGCAGATTTTATTTCCCTTCTCCATTTCTCATTTATTTCCTTTTTTCTTTCTTTATTTTTTCTTTTTTTTTCTCTTTTTTTCATTTATTTCCATCCCATTTCAAGGGGTGAGTGATACAGGTATATACAAGAAGGGAAATAGGGGAGGAAAAAACCTAAGCACAAATGTTTGCAAGAAGGCATCAAATACTGAACATAATCAAACATTTTACAAAGAAAAATTAAGGGGTAAAGTGATTTTATCTGTGGGCTTTTCATTTGTGGGAGTATCTGTCAGTTTTAAGCCATTTCTTCCTGTCACTCCAGGCTGTTGTCCAAAGTGTGTCTCCAGCTCTCTCAGAGCCCCTTTAGGAGTCCCCAAAATATCTGATCCATGCTCAGGAACAAGTGACACTGGCACCTCTGCCCAGGGCAGTGGTGGAGTCCCCATCCCTGGAGGGATTTAAAAGCCATGTGGATGTGGCACCTGGGGACAGGGGTCAGTGATGGCCTTGGCAGTGCTGGGGGAATGGTTGGACTCGATGATCTTAAAGGGCTTTTCCAACCTAAACAATTCTATGATTCCATGATTCTACCTCTGCAGCATCTCCCAGTCCCCATCACTTTGAGGACAGGGAAGCTCAGAGTTGGGAGAGATGCTCAGGTGTCAGGACATGGTCTGGGAGGGAGACACGATGGGATCATGGCAAAGTGGAGGCTGAACCCCTCCACCAGTGAGTCACAGAATCACAGCTCTTAAAGCTCATTTCATTCCAAACCCCTGCCATAGGTGGGACACCTTCCACTATTCCAGGTTGCTCCAAGCCCTGGACACTTCCAGGGATTCAGAGGCAGCCACAGCTTCTCTGGGCAGCCTATGCCAGGGCCTCCCCACCCTCCCAGGGAAGAATTCCTTCCCAATATCCCATCTCTCCCTGCCCTCTGGCAGTGGAACCCATTCCCTGTGTCCTGTCACTCCAGGCCCTTGTCCCAAGTCCCTCTTCAGCTCTCTTGGAGCTACTTTAGAAATCCATCCCCTACAAGTGTCTGTGTGCTCTGGTGGGGGCTGGAGAAAGGAAAACTCCATGTTTGTGCATCCTTTGGTTGCTTTTAAAGCTACACGTGTCTGAATCTGCCCCTTTTGGGGGAAAAATAGTAGTGGGGAAACAAAGGCCACCCAAAATCACCAGGAACACCTGGTCCTGTGTGCTGGAGCATCAATCCCACTGCAGGATGACGAGATGAGGATCACCAGGTAGACGTCAAGTGCAAATGCTCCATCTCACCACACTTGGAGTTTGCTTTTAGCTCTCAGTCTGTCTGGTGACTAATTAAACAAACAGGACTTCCCTGCCAACAAACCCCTGCCATCTGCCTCGTCCTCCTGCTCCATCCCAATAAATGCTCCACCAAGGAGCCCCTTTCCCCTCACCCAAGTGCTGAGAGCCCTCCCGCTGTCGGGGTGTGCTTTGGGATGGCCGTGGAGCCGTGAGGATGCACCATCTGCCGCGCCGGGTGCGCGTCTCGCGCGGGAGCGCGGAGCGAGGCTCCCGCGGCACGAGGAGCTCCGGGTGGGAACGCTCACACCCCGCTAATTTAAGGGTTGCCAAGCTGGCTGTGCCAAGAACGCCTCCCAGGTTTTGCATTTTGCATGTCTAAAGTGGGAATAGCAGCGATGGGAAGGATATTTAGGGCTGAAGCAGCAAATTCATCCCTCTGTGAGGCTGGGAAGGGCGGTGGGAAATGGTGTCCCCCCACACCAGCAAGCTGTGGAGGAAAAGAGTAAAAGGACCAAGGCCACAGTTTCTGTCCTGTGCTCCAGGAGACACCAAGACCATGCTTACTAATTAATCCAAAAATAATCACCCACCATTTAGGACCCCACAGTTCCTGTTCCCCAGAGTGTCCCAAGGAGGCAGCTGTGGAGGAGTGAGACCCTGACGTAACAGCAC
This sequence comes from Hypocryptadius cinnamomeus, assembly GCA_013400635.1. Lineage (NCBI taxonomy): Eukaryota > Metazoa > Chordata > Aves > Passeriformes > Zosteropidae > Hypocryptadius > Hypocryptadius cinnamomeus. Next base: position 19,030 of record VYZP01065554.1, on the reverse strand, counting down.
ACGCCCGATGTTTGGAGGTTTCTATGGTAATTAAAAAACAGATCTGTGACCCGTGGAAGAAATTCCTTGCTGCATTCCGTGCTCGGCAGGGCGGGTGCCCGTGCAGATCCGTGTGATGGAAGGATCCTCAAGCTGGCTGGGAGCAAATCTCCTTCCCTGACTGCAGTGGGTGCACTCACCAACACCCCCGTGCCAGCTCTCTTCCCTGCACATGGAGAATCCAGAGTGCAGACCACGTGTCCTGGGAGCAAAGACACCCCATGCAAAACACAAGGCAGATTGAGTGGAGAAGCAGGGTAATTCTCTTTTATAAGGTAATTCCTGTGGGACCTTGGGGTCCTTGCAGATTCAGCTGGAGCATTTCTGCAGGGCTGCAAGTGCCTGGGTGGAAGCAGAGGCTGTTAGTGGGGCTGTGCATTGTCCGTGTTGTTGTGGGCTGGGGCAGAGCAGATGCTGGGCTGGGATGGGTCATGGAATCACAGAATATCCTGAGCTGAAAGGGACCCACAGGGATCATCATCCAGTCCAACTCCTGGCCTTGCACAGGACACCCCAATAATCCCACCCTGTGCCTGAGAGCATAGTCCAAATGCTCCTGGAGCTCTGGCAGCCTTGGGGCTGTGACCATTCCATGGTGAGCCTGTTCAGTGCCCCACCACTCTCTGGGGGAAGAACCTTTCCTGATCTCCAGCCTAAACTTGCCCTGATGGGCAGCTCCAGCCATTCCCTGTCACTGCCACTGACAGCAGAGATCGAAGCTGCACCCTCTGTGAGGTCTCCCCTCAGCCTCCTCTTCTCCAGGGTCAGTACAGCAACATTTAGATTTGTGTTTACCATTTCAGAGGGAAAATAAGAGGCCTGCGGTAATATTAGCCAAGCAGGTGGTCCAAGCAAATTAGTGAATCCTGACGATTCCCGAGTTCAAAGGAAGCAGTTGCTCATCTCTGTGGAAGCTATCTGATAACATATTTAGCTGAAGAAAGGATGAGTGTATCCACCAGCACACAATGGCCCAGATTTCCTAGCTCATTAAACCCAAATATTAGTGAAAATACCATGGTAAGCAGGCTGAGATAATTAAACACAACATCACTTCCATTTGTTCCTAAACACAGTGTGGGAATTGGCCGCTGGGATGGAACCATTTCCCTTACCTTGGGTGGTGAAGTGGAGCTGTAAAATCCACACAGAAAAACACCCTTCGAAAAGCAAATTCACACCAAAAAGAAATAGACTAAAGTTAAAAATAAAAAGTAAACAATAAAACCTATGTGAGTCTGTATTTCCAAACTGGATGAGGCAGACATTAAAAAATCACAGAATCCTTGAAGGATTTGGGTTGGAAGGGACCTTAAAGACCATCTTCCAGCCTTAACATGACCTTCCACATGGATCAGCTCTCAGTGTGGATGTACAACCACTGCTTCCTAAGCCCTGTTAGTAGAAAATAAAGTGTTGCACAGCCTAAATCCTGGTGATAGCAGCACAGGCTGACTCTAATACTGGAGGCAGTGATTACTGGGTGATGGAGGATGAGGGCTGGTGGAAAAAGCACATTTAACCCTCTGGCTTGAGCTGTGACCGCAGAGCTGAAAGGGAAAGAGGAGTGGCAGCATCTGGGTGCAAACACCTGGGGAAAGGAACACTGGGAAATATTGGTTAGCATGGAAAGGCTGCTGACATTGTATTTGTTTAGCCATTGTCAAGGGATTGCTGTGAGAAGTTCCCATGTCCTCTCTGAAATGCTGGGAGTGCACGGACATCGCCTCTCCAGCAGTGTCAGCTCTGCCCTGCACGCTTGATGAGCTGGTTCACAGGGACCCCAGGGACACAGAGCCAACAAAATAAATCAGCTTAACTAATGGTGCTCAAAAAACCACCCCTGGCAACTGTATCACAGGCTGCTCTCATGCCTGGAGATGCCAACAGAAGCGGTGATGAAGAGGAGCTGAGGGAGAAGGGGATGCAAAAAGGGATGTGAAGGATTTCCCATAAGTTTCACTGGGCTCTGCCAGTTTCAAACAACCCCCTGAATATAAACATTGCAACATCAACAGCAAAGTGAGTATTTGCAGAATGTGCCTTTGCAGGACTGAGACCCCTGTGCATGTTGGCCTTCAGGGCAGCCTGGTTATCGGTGCTGGATTGTGGGGCACACGAGACATTTCCCATTCCATCCTTTCCAGCCATTGGCATGGGCATGGAGAACAGCTCCACTCACACCTGGCGCGGGTCTGCACCCCTGAGTAGCTCTGGGCCCCTCTTCATGCACACCAACACCCCTAAATGCCTGCCAGCCTGGTAACTCTGGTAACTCCCTGCATGGCTGTATCCCATAGCCAGCCTCATGTTTACCTACAACACTTGGATTTTTCCAACCATTTCCAGCCAGCACTGAGAGCAGCTTGTCATAGGACTTGGAGCTGACTGAGGCTGTGTTGCAGGCAGATGGCCCTGATGAAACAAGACACTGATCCCCGAGGAGGCACCGTGCAACGGAGCTGCTCGACTCCCCGGCTCCAGCCGCTCCAAGGCAGGCTTGGATATGCGCATTAGCACGCACCATCGAGGAAATTGCTTCCCTAACCACCCCTCTCAAGCAAGTCTCTTTGGAAGCCTGGTTCCAGCTTGAGACACGTGTCAGCAGCACTGACACTGTGGCAGTTTTCCTCGTTAGTTATTAATAATGGAGCAGCTGACAAAATTAGGGTAATTTAGAATATCGTTAAAGGAGAGAGGAGGAGTTTCCAGGCTGGGTGAGGGTTTAGATGTAGCCAGGATGCTGGGGTGGAGGAAAGCCTCAATGCTCACACTTGGTGGAATGGAAGGGGATCCAAATGTGGATGAACAGGGAGGAAAATAGCCCTCATTGATCCTCCTTCTCCTGGCTCCAAACAGCTTCAGCAAAATCCAGGGAAGTGCCATCTAGGGCTGCATGGACTAACAAGCATGTGTGGGCACAGCTGGAATAGATGTAAATGGAGATGATCCACTGAGACCTCTGAGGGCTGTTCTGCATCTTACCCAAGCCCTCCTAATGACAGAGTGTTGAATGCTGTGAAATTTGATGGAGACTTTTTCATTAAGAACTTGGTGCCGAAAGGGAAAACTGGAACTGGCAGACTCATTCACACATTTTTGTGTCTCTGGGAAGACACTTAGAGATTGAAACACTGGGAAAATTGTAGTCATGCTTTAATGAGAATTCACCAGCTCTTGGCAAATAGTTCTTTTTGGTCCTATAGCAAAATGTAAAGGTAAGTTCTTACAAGTGTCATTCAAACTGTCTCAGTAGAGGAGGGTTTGGATGATATTGCAGCCACTCCAGACAGGGTTTGTACTGAGCACCTGGGAGGAGAAAGGCAGCAGCTGGGTCACTAACCTTGTCTCATGTATGGCAGCATCTGGTAAATGAAAATCACTGCTTTTCAAGCTGTGCTGTGCCATAAATCACTGCCCTGCTCTTACTTTGATCAATGGAATGTGCTGCCCCACAGGGCTCTGCTCACCCTGGCAAGCAGAGACAATGCCATGTCCGACTCCCTCAGAGCTCCTCACTTGCCATAATCATCCCCAGCCTTGCTGCCAGCAAGATCCCACCCCAGGCTCCCTCCAAGATGATGCTTTTTGAGCTGGCTGTCTTTCCCTACAGGGAAAATCCTTGAAATTGAGGACCCTCAGGAACTGGAGTGAACAAACCAAATGAGGTGTCTGTGCTCCACGTGAGCAGGGAAGACACAACATCTGTATCTCAGAGTTCTGCTGGCAGGAGACTGATGCCTGATAACTCCTGGTAGAGCTCTGTTCTGCCTCCAAACTCAACAGCATCTGCAGAGTTACAGGGAAAAAAGGAGAGGGTAACTATCAAAATAATTCACAAGTTAGCAATCCTCCCTTCCAACCTGTTTGTCAAAGTATTGTTCATGAGGAGCTGATAGACACTGGAATAAATAGCATGTGGAGAGAGAGAAGTGATGCATCAGACCTCTCACCAGTCCCCTGACTGCAGCTACTACTGAGAAATCTGCCAGGAAATAATAGATGTGAAGTGGCTATGCAATGGGAGAGGAAAAATTATTAGGAACTGCCAAAACCCCTCAGCTGATGAAGACAAAAAGCTGAAGGAGACATTTAAAACCTAGAAAAACTTTTTAAGTACAAATCTTCTGCTGATAAAAGGTCGCTGCAGACTGAGGATAGAAAACACAGGTAACAACTAATTGTCCTGATAATTATTGCTGGTCCCAAAGAAACAGATTCACTCAAATCTCAGGAGGATCCAGGTAGTGCAGGTGTTTTCTAAAGAATGGAAATCAGAGAATTCCAGAATGGTTTGGGTTGGAAGAGACCTTAAAAATCAACTCATTCCAACCCCCTGCCATGGGCAGGGACACCTCTCACGTGAGCAGGTTGCTCCAAGTTCCACCCAGTCTGGCCTTGAACACTTCTAGAGGTGTGACAGAAATGCAAATCCTCATGTCACAACTGTGACAAACATCCCAGTGTTGTCCTTTCCATGCCTGAGGACTGCATGTGCAGGGAGAAGGAACAAAAAGAGTTTTTTGGGTTTCCCAAGCCTGATGAAGGGTCAGTAACCTCAGCATGAATTTATAGTGTTCATTGATTTCCAAAATTCTGTGGGCCAAACACAAAGACTGCTCACTTTGGACATCAGACTCTACTGATGGATTCATTTAGTCTTAAGACTTTGTCTACATATAGTATTTTTACTCTTTTAAATCATTCCCATTATGAGATGGGGTAATTAAGGCAGGACTCTCCATGGAGCTCAGCTGCAGCAGCATCCACACAAAGGTGCCTTTATGTTGGTGTTGCACATTCCCATGAATTTATGGAACCCAACCAGTGTCAGGCCCTTTTTACAGCTATATCCACATTGCACTACAAGCTCTTGTCTTTCTACTTGCTCTTGTCTTTCTACTTACACTGTTCACACAGTGAGTAAAAGCAACACAGAAACAATTTGCAGAGCTGCCCCAAGTGACTCTGAAGTGTTCAGCAGACACTTTCTGGCCCCCTCTGTGGTTTTGGGGGCTGTTGTGGCAGATCCTGCAAAACCTGGGAATCTCTAGTGCTCAGCTGTGGCCTCATAGCTGTGCTCAGGTTTGCACCTGCATCCTTGTGTGCCATCAGAAATGGCAGTAATACCAAAGTTATCCAGAAATAAACCCCTATTCCCGATTTTCTCTTTTTTCCTGCCCAGCATATTCCAGCAAGGCAACACCTAGCCTTTCTAACAGCTCAGTTCAGAGGACTTCTGCTGTAGCAGATGGAATTCAGCTATCCCTGGCATTAATTACATCAGCTACACACACACAGGACACCAGGGACAGCCTCTGCAGGGGCTGCACGTCCGCTGCAGTGACAGAGGCCAGTCCTTGTTTACTCTGGATGTGAGGACAGCTGAGCAAGTGGTGACTGGAGCCTGCAGAGACCTCCAGTGACAGATGTCAGCCCCAGACCTCCCTCACCTGGCAGATGTCACCTGCAGACCTTGCAGAGTTTCCTCAGGGCACAGGGAGCCCCAGCAACGTGCAAATCAGCAGGAGAAACTCACCCAATTCCTGCCTGCTTTTACCATACTTGAAGTTTGATGTTAGCATGTAAATGAGGCGTTTAAATCAGATTCACACAGAAGCTCACCTTAAAGCTGAACATTTACCTGGGCAGCCTGTCGACAGTCTCACCACCCTTTCAGTGAAGACATTTTCCCTGATATCCAATCTAAACCTCCCCTGCTGCAATTTGAGGCTGTTTCCTCTTGTCCTATTCCTTGTTTCTTGGGAGAAGAACCAACCCTCACCTGGCTGCACACTCCTGTCAGGAAGTTGTACAGCAGCCACCTGAGCTGACGTGGATTTTCCCTACAACCATTTTCCCCTCTACTTAGGAGGCAGATAAGGAGGAATGAAGATTCTAACACAGCAACTTTCCCTACAGAAGGAAAATGCCCATGTCACAGTCCATTGGCACTTAGAAAGACACCTTGGGACACCCCTAAATAGCACCACTTTGTCTGATCAACCCATTTGGAAGTCTCAGCTCTGATCAGGGTTGATGAATCAAAGCAAACCAACTTCTCCTGCAGCAAAAAACATTATGAATCTGAAACACCCCAGTGGTGCTTAAAAGAACCAAGCTCTGTTGCCAGAAGTTTTCCAATGCTCCTTGATGTCACCAAAACTGTAAACATCATCTATAACGAGCAGAAAAGGAATGTTACATCACCTCTATTACAACAGGGTGACAGAGCAGAACAGCCTCTGTCAATACACTGTGTTTTTGTGGGTCACAGGAAGGTTTTACTTCTCTCTTAGAGCCTTGAATCCCTGCTTTAAGACAACTAAGGGACACACTGGGCAGCTTTAGAGCTGCTCCTTTTCCTTCTAACCTGATCTGTATTTTGGCATGGCTTCTCAGAAGAAGGGCAAATGTAATGAGGTAGCTACTGTACTTTTTATAACTCTCATCAGGTCTTTCATTTGGGCCAGCAAGGAAGCTTGTTAGAGCAGAGAAAGCAACTAAGCATCTCTGGAAAATGCTATTAAAGAGCAAGTAACAAATGAAAAGCTGGGACAGACTTAATGGTAAATACATGGCCTGGCAGTTCAGCACAGCTACATCCTGCTTGCCATTATTATTTAATACTGGCATCGATTGAAAGATGAGGCAGACCAGGCAACTCTCTGTGGGGTTACTTGAATACCATTTCATGTGAGATTAAATAGGCCCACAGGTTTGGATCATGCTGTTTGATGGGAGATTTTAATTAATTGATTAAATATTGGTGACTACTGCGGTCGAGCAGTAAACAACACCTCCTTCATCATCTCTGTGGGCAAACAAGTGCCTGCTAATTATCAGTGCCCAGCTCCAGGCTGGAACCAGCACAGCATTAACCTGCTCCTCTGGAATAACAAGCTGCCCAGCCACTGTCCCACATGCTGTGTGAGCTGTTGGTGTGGAAGCAGCTGCTGCCATGGATCAGGCACGGCTCCATCCCCACAGACACCTCGGGGTGTCATTCCTGGTTGATACACAGTGCAAACAACAGCCTGGTTTGTCCAGCAGTTTATTCCCAAGTTGTCCCTGGCCAGGATGGTCACTTTAGGCAGAGCAGATAAATTATCTTACAACCAGCCTGCTGATCACTGTCTGGAAACCTATGGCTACAGGCATCAATTCCCCACTTCTATCTGTCCTTAAAACTAACAATAACTCTTCCCAACAGCACCACCTAAATCTTTTCCTCAGAGGTAATAGCCAGGAATTCAGAAGCAGGGTCACAGCAAACAAGAAAAAAAAAAGAAGAAGGATGGAAAGGTGAACTTGGAATACCGTTGAGTGGGGGAAGATTCCTTCCCTGGTTTGGAGATGTGCAGCACCTTGTGTGTACCCTGGAGCTGCAGGAGAGCAGAGCTGAGGATTGTGGAGCATGGCTTTCCCTGCCTGAGCCTGAGCAGCTGTCCTGGAACTGGATGTGGAGAAAAGCTGCAAGGGAACAAAAGGGAGGACAGAGAGCAGCTACTCCCCATTTCTACAGGTTCTAAGGAGCATTTTCCCTTATAGGAGCAGATGTGAGACTCAGCCCATTTGTCTTTAGGAGAATTTGTCTCTCTTTAAAGAAACAAACCACTTTCTTTTCTCAACAGCCATTTTTATTGCTTTTGATAACACACCACTGGAGTGAAAGGAAATAATTTTCTGCTATTCTTTAGCTTCTTCCTTTGTTAGAGCAGGTACATTTCCTGGGACTGTTGATAAGGGCAACTGGTTAACTTGTTACTGGCCATCCAAGCTGACCATGCAAGTGAAAAGAGCTGGAAGTCCCTCAAAGCACCACAAAGCTGCCACCACTCTGGAGAGTGATTAACCAACATTTGCATGGAGAACAAGTTCTTACAGGCACTGCCAACAAGACTGAAAGTCTGTGTCTCAAGATGTCATCGCAGGGGCTCAGGCTTCAAAGTGTCAGCAACATGCAGTTCAAGAATAATCAACATAAACCTTTCCAAAGGGCTTTGGCTGAAGTCCCTCACACACAAATCCTTCAAACCAGCCAGAAACAGTGTCCTGAGCCCCACCTTCAACCCCCAGCTCCTGCCACAGCCCAACCTTCAACTACAAAAGAAACACACACGGGGTTAATGATGAAGAATATTTACTTTCCTTCATATGGTACATTCTGTAAAGTGCTAAGTTCCTAAATTATACAGAGTTAAAATGATATACGGCTCTAGTATTTTAAACACAATAAATATAGAATGAGCCTTGGGCAACTGCACTTGCAAGTTTTATTCTTTTTTTAGTAGACAGCCTAAATTTAGTAGTCAAAATAGCCTCCAACAGTGCTCCAAGAAAATCTAGGAAGCAGTTATAAATAAAATCACATCCTCCAGAGCTATCCTACGCACTTCTCCTGTCCACATTGCACGGGTAAGCAGCACTCCTGTGAGCATATGGAGCGAGGAAAAATAAGGAAGCTGAAAATTACCCAACAAAAAAATGCAAAATCCTACAAGTTCACACTACATATCCTCCCATAAATAGTCTGGCTTCCACATTTAATCTTAGTGCACATAACCCAGGTCTTTTATTTTTAACTCCCGTTAAAAAACTCTTCCAGGAAGAACATCTTGCAAGACACGGGTCGATTCATCCTCATCTTGCTCCTTTTTGCTGCAAAGTGGAAAAGACTCCTGCACGAACTGCCTGCACATGGGGCACTGCTGGAAATACTTGATGCAGCCATCACACAGGCACGTGTGTCTGCAGGGCAGGAGGACCCAGTTCACGGGGCCATTCTGGCACACAACACAGTCTTTGCTGTTTTCTTCCTGCAATTCTGGTTCATCTCCAGCCAGCCCAGCCTTTTCCAGCAGCCCTCTGTCAGTGCTGCTCTCACCAGGAAAGGTATCACTGGAGGAGGGTGCAGGACTATTTGCAGACATGAAGAGTTGCTAAAATACACATAAACACAAATATTTAGGAGTGAACAAACTCTTCCTCAATCTCTGCACAGGCACAGGTGCAATGGAAGGGCCACTGGATCCATTCACTGGGTCAAACAGTGCCAGACTCTGTGTGGGTCCTGGCAGCTGCCTGGCCTCCAGTAAAAGGCATTTCAGAAACATAAATTACATAAAACAGTGGGAAAATATTAAAGATAAGTCCTCAGACCTTGGTTGCATCAAATCAATGTCATGCACGACATTTAACAGAAGTGCTCGGGTTTTGAGCAGCTCGGGTTTGCTTCTGGTCCATCAGTCTGTGTGCCTAGAGGGATCCTCTATCTGTTCCTACCAAAATTATATCCACCATGCTGTCAAATCTGCTTCACTCAACCCATTCTGCTCTTGCTTATATTCCAACCCCTTACTCCTTTTTTCTGTCTTATTTTACGTGAAGCGCAAATTCTTCTGTGCACGATTTCTAAGCACAGTGCAATAAAAAGGAATTTTAAAAAATAAGTTTCTTCTGAGGCTTTCCTGATTAAAAGGGAATTTTGAAGAAAGGGAATAACAATTCTGGAAAGAAGAAGTGTTCAACAGTGAATTTCTTCCTACTGCTTTACTAAGTGGACACTAGAACTCCTAGATTAAAAGCAGATAATTTCTCTGGGAAATCTTGAATATTTTAATGCAAAATATTTCTGTACAGTAAGTTCCTATGGCACTACTTAACTGATAAAATAATTTTAACTACCATCCAGTTCTTTGCATGACAATAGAAGTCTTGTACTAATTTAGGCTCCTGAAAGCCTACACAAGCTAAAGTTAACACTGTCATACACATGAAACCCGACTCCATGCATGGCTTACCTTCAGGTCATGGTATTGACCTTGAGCTAGGAGGAGATACTGATACAAAATTCGGCAGGAAAGTCTGTAGCTTTCATCAGGAACATGAATTACAGCTACCATTGCAATCTACAAACAGAAAAAAATTCTATGTTTGATAACCTTATCACTCAGGCTGAGAGAACTGGGGGCGTTCACCCCAGAGAAGAGAAGGTTCCAGGGAAACCTTAGAGCCTCCTTCAGTGCCTAAAAGGGGTCCAGAAGAGCTGGAGAGGGACTTGGGACAAGGGATGGAGGGACAGGACACAGGGAATGGCTTCCCACTGCCAGAGGGCAGGGATGGGTGGGATATTGGGAAGGAATTCTTGGCTGTGAGGGTGCTGAGGCCGGGGCACAAGTTTCCCAGAGCAGCTGTGGCTGTCCCTGGATCCCTGAAAGTGTCCAAGGCCAGGTTGGACAGGGCTTGGAGCAGCCTGGGACAGTGGAAGGTGTCCCTGCCCATGGCAGGGGGTGAAATATGATCTTTAAGGTCCCTTCCAAACCATATTATTCCCTGATTCTCTGATTTGCTTTGGTACAGCTTCTGACCTGCTTAATTCCTTAGACAATCAGGAATTCAACAATGTTGACTTCAAGCACCGATCAAATTAAAAACAAAATACACTGGACAAGGTATAAACAGGATGTGGCACAAGAGAGCCCTTGGTGCTCCTTCAGCTTCCCACCCTGCTTCCCCATGGAGCTCTGCCCAGTTTATAGCACAGACCTGCTCTGGCTGCTCCCACCTCATGGAATTACACCCCAAACTGAAAAAGGAACCTGAGAAGTCTTCTCCACTTTCTCCCCCTTCCCTCAGAAATACACAGACTGCAGTTTTTAGACTCCAAAAATCACTAAGAAGTGATTGGCTTGTAATCCGAGCAGGCAAAAGACAAATTTCATTGGAAAGGATTCTGAACCCCCACGGGCTGACTTCAGATAATTCCTCTGGAAATACAAGCACTCCAAGCTTGCATGCTGTGCCTAATAACCCCCACCCTGCCCAAATTACGTAATAGCCTCTAAAAAGCTGGGAAAAAAGAAAGTGAAATTCAATATTATTGTAGTTCCCAGAAGCTGTCAAAAGAGAAATGAAATATAGAAGCTGTTTTGCTTTAAAAAGAAATTTAAAGGCAAATTAGACTTGCACTTCAAAATCCACACATGGCTAATTAAATACAGAGTTCAAATGTGTATGTACCTACACATATGGATTTGTAAGAACTGAATTCACTATTCCTTGGCAAAAGGGTCTTTTTTCCTAAATCACAGTGCCTGAGATCTAAGCTTCCACTTTAGCTATGACAGTCTTCCAGTAATTTCTGTACATTTTATATATGGTCATGCTAATTTTCTGGATCTAGAGGAAAATGACGGCACAAAACCAAGCAGGGATGATCTTGCCACAAAACCAGTTAGGATAAAAATCAGATGACCTCCCCCAGGAAAGAATCACTGAAACACCATCCACAGTGATGGACACCCACACAGACCCCCCAAATATAATTCAAAGTGGTAATATCATACTGGCAAAGATCCAGTTCCACATTCCATTTCTATTTTACAAGTTTGTTTCAACAAACCAGACACAATTCTGACACTTGTCTGGCAAGGAGTTCAGGTGGAGTTACTCCTGACTGGATTTACAGATGTGTTCCTTTCCTCCAAAACCAGAGGAAAAATACCTCCATCACTCTCCTTCCACCCCTTTCTTCTATGTTAATGCTCAAAAGAGAGGTGTTACAAATTCATGCTCATGCTAATGTCAAATACATTCAAATATTACATTTAGAGTCTCTATAAAAATGTATTAAAACATTAAAACATCTCGTGTGGGGACAGGAGGGAGGAGGGCACTCCTAAAGTCAGGTGACAAGAAGCCAAGGACAGCCATCACCTGGAAAGGGGACAGATTTTTTAGGCACTGGTGTGATTACAGCTTGCAGGTGAATGCATGGAAAAGTGTTCAGTGGATTTAGGCAATTTGCTTCCGAATTCAGTTGTGCTACTGTTCAAGGAGCTGCTGCAAGCAGATTATCAATCCAAAGAAAAGATGGGAGATAAAAGTGTGTCTCAAATCATTCAGAGTTCACCAATTTAGAGTTTATAAAGGGTATTGAACAGCATGTGGCAAGGCTGAAGCTGCTTTAATAGCAAGAGATTAGGAGGAGACCCTTTTTGAGGAGCTGAGTATCTCCTATCAGCCTCAAGCCAGACTTTCACCCCTTCCTGTAAGTGCCCTGGAGTTGGCTCCTGTGAGACACAACCACGACACAGACCTGGGGCAGAAAGGTAATTTCTAGGTTTCTAATAGCCAAGTCAGCAATCAGCTCCATATCTGTGCCAGACATTTATAAAAAAACCCCTCCTGCCTTGCCAACAGAATCCAAGAATCTGTGTAAGTGCAAGAGCTCCACCACATGCCCGTGTGATCCCAGAAATCAGAGTAACAGGTTGCTAAACTGTCCCAAACCTCATTCCTCAGGGACATTGGCAGGCAGAAGCTTTGGGGAAATCACAACCATCTTTTAAAAGCTGTAGTGAATAAGTAAATACTAAGCAATGTTTCTTCACTGCCTCTTCAAAGACTAAGGTTTAGAAGTTAAAGCTTTGAACTGCTTTATTTTAGAAAATAAGAAAGTGAGGGACCAAAATCTAGGGAACAGGAAAGTGAAGCTGCTTTATTCAAGCCTCTCTCCTGAAACATTCAGACCTTAAACACAGTGACCCTGAAATATACTCTGATATTACTTACAATATCATATATTTCTCTGTCTTCTTCATCTGCCAACGTCAGCAGTGCTACCAAGGGATAGCGAGCTCTAGGCACGGGGCCAAAATCCACAACTTGAGCATCTTCTGGTAACTGACAATATTTCTCTGCCTTGTCATTTTTTTTAATGCTTTGTCTGTGTCAAGGAAAACAATCAGTAGCTGCAATTGCAGACAAACATGACGCTTGCTTAAAGAATATTTCTCATTGTGTTTGTTCATAAATGAGTTGTGCCAAAATCTGCAGCACATTTACCATCCTCAATGCTCCCCGTGCCAAAAAAAATCAACATATTTTGTCAAAACAATTCAAAAAAAGGATACAAGTACTGTTGTTTGTAGAGGTATTCGTTGTAGAGAGCATCCTCTAATGCCTGAGGAGTCTTTATTCTGAAGCAGTAGACGTGTTTCTGCAGCGCTTCGTGGAGTTTCTGGACATTGCAGCCCCAGTAGCAGGTAAGGACACAGTCCTCCAGGCAGTCAGGTGTCAGTGCTACACCCCCTTGGAGAAAGAGGAGAGGGATTTCATTAACTCACCATGTGCAGGAATCCTGGAATTGCTAAGTGTAGAAGCTTGAAGAGCTACAAGCAGAAAACAACTTCAGTGTCACAGATTTTTATCATAGAACCATAAAATCATAGAATGGTTTGGGTAGGAAGGGACCTTAAAGATCACCTTGTTCCAACCCCTGCCATGGCAGGGACACCTTCCAGTATTCCAGGGTGCTCCAAGCCTTGTCCAACCTGACCTTGGACACTTCCAGGGGTCCAGGGGCAGCCACAGCTCCTCTGAGAAACCTGTGCTAGGGCTTCACCACCCTCACAGGGGAGAATTCCTTCCCAACATCCCATCCATCCCTGCCCTCTGGCAGTGGGAAGCCAATCCTCCTTGTCCTGTCCCTCCAGGCCCTTGTAAAAGTCTCTTCTTCTAGGCTCCCTTCAGGTACTGAAAGGCTGCAATTAGGCCACCCCTAAAATGCTAAACATTATAAAATAACAAAAACTATTTATCATTATAAACAAATCTTCTGATGATTTCGATTCAGCTTAGTGTTTATATAAGTCAGTGGGGATGAGGAGGTGGCTGTGAGGAGATAAAATGGCTGATTAAGTTCACAAAAATACCACACGCATTTTATGAACGGTAAATTTTAACTTCTGGTAACACTTTACACAGTCATTGGCAGATCCAAGAGCACAACCTTAGCCCAAAGTCCATTCCTTCCTGAGATAATGGCAGTAATTAGATCACTCATCTACAAAACTCTCTGTGGTCTCAAAGAATAAGGCTCTTGATCATGCAGAGGGAGGAGAAAAAGGGTATCTATGCTCTCCATTCTTTTTTCAAAAACCTGTCAACTTCTAAACACTTCCTGCACAAACAGGAGCAGAGTGCTCAAAGCTCCTGAAAAAATCCCAGTTACCTGAATTGTTGGATTTGTTATGTTGAGGGGGGGTTTATGTCGAGGGAGGGGGGAAATCTGCTGCAGCCATTCCTCATGCATTGGAAGGCCCCACATCCGTGTGGGTGGAAGATGCTCAGCCTTGCCCACTGCTCCCCAGTGATGCAGAAGGCCATGAATTCCACTCCCTTTGTGGGTGATTTCAGGAATGATAGGGGTAACTTGAACTCTGATCCAAACAGATCCTAAAATTCAGTTTCATTTTGGAGAACAGATAGAAAAAGAGAGTGATGATTTATTTATCTATTTATTAAAAATAGTGCACTTCCAAACACTGCTGAAGATCTGGGCTTAGATTTAAGTGGGTGGCACATATTCCATAATGAATTCTGTACAATTCTACAATTTCATGAAATTTATAGAAACGCCCACAGTGGTTGGTAATTTGCAAATGTTTTAGTTACTTAAAGATCTGTAATAGCAGGAAGTGTTCCATTAAGAAGAATTAAACTGTACTTTCATATCCAAACATTTCACTTTTAAAAACACCACGTTTATAAACTGTGTAAAAGCTTATTTCTGTTGGAATGGAAGTGTATTTCTGAGGAATTATGATAGAGAAAAAGGATGAGAGCAAAAACGATGATCTTTAAGGTCCCTTCCAACCCAAAGCATCCTATGATTCTAGGCAGAAAATGGAAAGTACCAAGTTCAGGAATGCAAATTAACAAAAACCACGTAAGAAATTCACTGACTTGTTACTGAAGCTGCAGCAGCATTAGGGATCTCCAACCCAAAAGGATTCTTCACTTGTCTCATCCGCTTTTTCAATACCCTTGTGCTGGATTCTGTCTCTTCTGAGTTCCTCAGAATAACAGGAACACCCAAACCAAACCTAGGAGACACAAAACAAGAAGAATGAGTGGGTTCAGTGTTAGTGTTGAAACATTTGATTTTTTTTTTTTGTCAGCTCTAAATAGCAAGCAGCAGAACAGATAGAGGTAGCTTGGCTTTCCAGAATATCTGCTAGGGTGCATGGATAATATATCCTGCCATTTCGACTTCAGCTTTTTGTCAGAAGGCAGGAGTCTGCACAGTGATGCAGGGAATCTTTAAAGGGGGAATATTTTGCTCTGGCTTTCCACAAAGGGAATAAAATTAATGAGAGTTGTCAGTGCCCTCTAGTGGTAAAGGCTTAGGCCGGGATTTCCTCCCATCTGAGTCCTGCAGAACTGGCCACCATTCCAGCCTCCTCCCGTGAGCAGGGACACTTTGCACTAGCCCAGGTTGCTTCAAGCCCCATCCAACGTGGCCTTGAACAATCCCAGGGATGGGGCAGCCACAGCTTCTCTGGGCAATCTGTACCACGGCCTCATCTCCATCACAGACAAGAATTCCTTCCCAATATCCAACCTCAAGCTGCTCTGTGTCCGTTTAAAGCCATTCCTCTCATGGAAACACTTTTATTTGTTCAGTGGCATCATCGAGGGCTCTTGGCCATGCTTGGTTTGAGCACACAGAGGGTCAGTTCTCTCTGCTACAAGGGAAAACACCCACAGTGACATCCCAGGGGCTGTAGGGGAATATCCCAGTTAAACATCTCACAAAGAAACCAGAGGCAGCAGCTGTTCCCCTTCTTCAATACCCAAACCTTAACAGAGCCGATCTCTGCAGCTGCACATAAAGGTGTACCCTGTTTTATACCAGAATCTGCCTGATTGTGACAGAAAACCCCTGTTCCTTGGAAATTTTCTTCACTGGATGAAAGCAACAGGATTATGCTCATGAAAAGTGACAAGATAAAAGAGCCTCCAGCACAGTTTTATCAGCAGCTGAAGGCACGGAGGCCTTTCTGTCCCATAGTCAGGAGTGGTTTTCTGTAAATTTTAAGTGTAGGAAGTATGAATAAAGATACAGCTTTTATTTTATGATCTAACAGTCCAGATCATTAGCTGGTAGAGGAGAAGATTAATTTCTTCAGAGCAGTGCTAGCTTAGAAAAAGCAGGAATTTCCAACGGTTTAGTTAAGGAATGAATGTTTCTGCAGACTTCCAACAGGTGCTGAGCCTTCAGCTCCACCTAACAGGAGTATTCCCCTCCAGCTAAAAATACAATGCCCAGGTAATCAGGTGATCTAAATTCCACTTCACCCCTGTGCCCAGGGCACCTGTGGGACTGGCTCTGGAAGCTGCCTGTGCATTAACCTACTTGGACTGTGAGCAGAGCCACAGGTATGCAGAGCTGGCCACAGGAACTGACGCTCCTCCCACCACTGCAAGGCTTGACAAATGAGAACATGAACATTCCTGAACAGTTGGTGTTTTTCAGGCTGACTGACACCAACACAAACACATCATTAAAGAAATTAATGCTGAAAATTATGGGGAGCCCAAATGCCACTGCAGCAATAGATCAGGTATTCTGTGCTCTGGTGACAACATTTGCATTTACAGTGCTCTGTGTGGCAAATGAAGGATTTGAGTTGTTTTCCTGAGCAAGTTCAGGAGCACTTGAGCTGTAACTGCAGCTGCAGGCACAGGAAAATCCCTTGGAGGCTCCTGGATATGGCCATGGCACAGGAGAATTCCAAAGGAGCAGCAAATACCCCTGAGCAGCTGCCCATACATTCACTGCTTGTGTGTGCTGAGCTCCTGGCTACAGCTCCTCCTTAATTAACAGGCCCCAAGTTTGAAGAAAAAATGCATATATTTCCATAAACTGCAATAACACCTAGTGCAGGTGTAACTGGAATCTCTGATCCTGAAAAAAAAAAAGCCTTTGGACAGTCCTCTGTACACCCTGTACCCAAAAGACACCAGTGCATATGTGTTAGTAGCACACATCTATTTCAGACCTTTTCGAGCAGGGAATTGCCAGAATTTACTACAAGTAGATAAATAACAATTAAATTGGCAAAAGCATCAGTGGAGAGGGATAGACATGATGAAGATTCATCTAAATCATGGTTCGGTATGACCATTTTTTAAAAGATACCTTTATCACCAGCACTTTGCAGATATTAATGTGGAACCAATGAGAGGAAGTTCAACAACTCCAGTTTTATTTTCACCACAAGCCATATGAGTGTGGCGTAGCCACAATTTCTACCTGAAAGATTCTGATTGCCAGTCAATGCTCTGCTCTTGGCAAGTACCAGTATTTACATTTACAGCCACTCCTGAGGGTTAGGGACATCCAAGGAGCTGCTTCTAAAAAAGGCAACAGCGGAGTTTTTGCGTTATCCTCTCAAACACAAACAGAAGCCCTTTCACTCACCATCCCTCGAGACACTTCAGGAGATCGGTTCACAGATTCACAGAATCATTTAGGTTGGAAAATACCCTGGCTGCACCCAGGCAGCTGTGCAGAGCCACAAGGTCCCCTCGAGCCTCCTTTTCTCCAGGCTGAGCCCCCCTCAGCTCCCTCAGCCTCTCCTGGCGCTCCAGACCCTTCCCCCGCTCTGCTCCTTTGCCTCGACACACACGCATAGCTCAGTACATACAAACGCATTGTTTGCCAATATTATGAATGATATTACGGAAACCATTAAGAAAACACTTCGGTATTACTAAAAGAGAAACGAGCTTAACAGAAATACGTATAATTTCTTTTAAAAATTATTTTTATTGCTCGTTTAGAAGCCTAGGAGTGTTTGGGTTGGAAGGGACCGTTCCAAGCCCCTACCGTGGGCCTGGCCTTGCTCCCCCTCAGCAAAGCCCAGGCCCCCTCGGCCGAGCCCNATGTCACAAATGAAATAATATGTCGATGATAACTTTATTGAAATTCATGACAAAAATCAAAGTATCATTTGTATCCATAGACTTAGAACAATATCGATCATTGCCATAAATTCCTATATTTATAGCCATTATATATTCTGTGACATCTATTACATGAAATATGCCATATACAATTTCTAAATGCAGGTTAAAATATATTCTTATGTATTATTGTTAAATTCTACCATATTATATATCATATACATATACATATTTTATATAATGTACGTATAAAATACATATCATATATTTCATATAATACACTGCTATATAATATGTTTTTGCAATACAAATAAAAAAAAGTCATTCCTGACTAATAAATTTATATCCCCCTCCAGCAAAACTCTAGTACTACATTTTTTTCTAGCTTTTATGTAGTATAATTGAATATTATTACAAACAATACCAGTTAATATATTGTACAATTGCATTATTCAACAAAAAAAAGTTATCTAGATATAATAAATATATATCATCATTTCTAAATTTTCCTCTATTGAAATCCAGGCACATCAATCTGGCCCAATCCTCCTTCAAACACCTCCATCCAGGAGCAAGTGCAATGTTATGGCAGGGAAAAGCATTAACAGATGCAGTTACTATAGATACAATAAAGAGAGAGACAGAAGAGGGGCAGGGCCTGGCAGGAGCCCTGAGCCTCTGCCCCAGCTTTGCAGGGCTGTGCTCGGCAGCAAGCGCAGCTCTGTGCGCTGGCTGCTCACAAAGATGTGCGGCTGGCCTTGGCCAGCCCAAGGAGCATCCCGCTCACCTTCCTCTTCATTCAAATCAGCCTGGCCATTTTCTTCTTTACCATTTTCATGGTCCTCCACATTGCCTTCAAGTCTTTGTATGTCCTCTTGAACCGAAGCCTTCTCTGCTCAATTTCCATCCTGCGCCTTCTCGCCTCTTCTTCAGCTCTCCGGGCCGCTGCTCTCTGCTTCATGGCCGCCCTTCTGCTCCTGAGCCAGAGGAACAAAGGCAGGAAGAGCAGCTCAGCAGCAGCCCAGTAGGGCCCCTGCTGCACGGCTGCCCAGAGCAGGGGTGCCCAGCCAGGCTCGGGTGGCTCTGGGGTAGCCTGCTCCAGCTCCTCTTCGCTCAGCTCTGCCTCCTCATCCGAACCGAACACCACGGGCCGTGGGAGGTGGAAGAGGAGCAGCACAACCAAGGCAAGGACTGATTTGGACACCATGGTCTGCAGGAGGACAGAGACAAGGGT
>VYZP01065553.1:253-50812 GCA_013400635.1 Hypocryptadius cinnamomeus | reverse complement strand
AAAAAAAAAAAAACTTCAGAAAAAAATAAAAGCGTACTCTTTACTCAGCAACTTGAACAGATTTCAAGTCATTTTGTAGTTGGGAAGAATGCTCACAAAGACAGAGATTTTCTTGACTGAGATCATCAGAGTTGAGAGCTGAAGCAATTGTGCAACTGAGAAATGTATTCAGGCTTATTTCACAAGAATTATTTACTCTTCAAACTATTCATTCACACTACAAGAAAAAAAATTAAAAGAAGAAAAGAAAAAAAGAGAAAAAAGAAAAGAAGAGGTTTTAGACAAACTATCTCCCCTGATGTCTTCAAGATGATTATCACAGCAAGGACCTTATCTCCAGCAGCCAAAGGCAGGAAAATGCTTGGCCAAAGCCCTTTAATTCAATAGGCTCCCGAATTGTGCCTTTGCATCCTCATAGCCTGATACTCGCAGAAGGGAGAGGCTGATTTTCATTTTCTGTGCTCTAACTTTCTAATAAACAATAAGCAGATCGCAGCCTCCCTCTTTTGTGCGGGGGAAAATAAGCATTTTTTTATTATTATTTTTTTTAATATTACAAAAAGGGACAATATGCTAAAAATATGCAGCGAACAAATATCATCTGTACAGACTGGAAGAGAACCTTCATAAATTAACCTTATTAGTGCATTACTGTAAGCGAATGCCAAAAAAGCTCCTAATTTGCATTAAGATAGATTTTTCAGGTTGGCTGCATGATTTAATTAAAGAAAAGATTAAGAATCATTAAACAAGCTGCTCTACCTTGCAATAACAGAATTTATATCTGATTCAGGTTAACGAAAACACAGATGGTGATTCAGTAACTGTTGAGTTGCTGTAACAGAATGAAAATGATCCCATTAGTTCTCTGGAAATGTGAGGGAATTTGAAAATTAGCATGCAGATACATTGTATGGTGCTAGACAGCTTGGTCTGCTTGGATCATCACTGATTACTCTTTGTTTGGGTTGGCAACACTGAACTTAATAAATGAAAAAATGTTCCAGTATACCACAGTTGGAAACTGTTCAAGGTTGAAATAGGTGTGCAGACTTTCAAGAAGAGAGAGTTAAGTAAACAAATGTCAATCAATTTGGGGCTGGCAATGTTTTTTTCTTCCAGAATGTCTGTTCTTGAGAAGCAAGTGTCATCAAAATTGAAATCCTTTGCTTGATGCATATGTTCATGTGGTATTTATTATTACAAAGGTATTTTAAATGCGTGGCGTTCGTTTACAAAGGAGCCTCGGCAGCATTTGGATGCTAAAAGTGGAGAAGAGCTCTTAGGAAAGTGGGTCGGGTTGTGTGTGGCACTGACAAAGAAATCAAACCTGCAAAGGAAAGTCGTGATGGGAGGAGATGTAAAATAAAGGTAAAAGCTCTCCTAAATAATCTAGTGGATTGGATAAGGCCCATAAGTGATCATTGTTATGCCATGAGAGAGAGCAGATCTTGGACCAGAGTGATTTTGTTCAGCAGGTGACATTTCCAAGGCTCTGGCAGAGATAACTGCATTATCCAGGGGTTGACACCTGGATCACAGCAACCCTATGACCAGAGCAGGAGGTCTGGATGACAGAACTTGCTCAGAGCAGTGCACAAGCTCAGATCAACACCAAATTTTCCACGGTGACTCATTCCGTGGCATTAACACTCAGGCAGCAGGACAGGAGGGTGTCTCCTCCTTCTAAAAGGTTATTTTTCCTTTTCTTTTTGACTTCTTCATTTTATTGCAACTGACTTCAAGGCCAAAAGGTTGTGCATAGGGTGTTACAAAAAAAACGAGGTTGTAACACTCGGACTTTTAGGTTACAGTGTTCTTTGCTTATCACGTGTTAAGATCTTTCACCAATGATGTAATGCACCAGGGACTGTGGTGCTACATTTGCAAACCACCTTTTTTTTAATCATTAATTGACATCATATAATAATGTCCAGCTCACTACTCCCAAAGTGATGGCAATTAATCTTGCAGGAAAAAAAATGACATTTTTAGCTTTTAGCATAGAAAGGTCATAAACAGGTTGTCTTCAGTTTGACTGGATTTTAACCATCTGATCAAACTTTTTTTTCTTTGCTTTAACATTTCTTGAACATTACCTTGTTTTTTCTAACACTTACATATTTAAAGATTGCATTTAGGAGAGATAGCCTCAGCAACTTGGCAGCATTTAAAAGCACACATGTTATTGCAAACAAGTGTGTCTTAGTTACAAAGGAAACCTTTGCTGTTCTTCCATGACCAGCACTTTTCTTTTTTTGCGTCTTCAGAAACTGTTTGGTGCACAATGAGTGACGGCACTGAAAAGCATTGATTTTTTTTTTCTTCTCTCATTTAGGAGCAGGGCTTTGTTCTCAAACAAGGTGAACCACAGGGAAAAATATCATTAAATATATTCTCAGTACTCCAGCTTGCCATAGACCAGTTAAGCATCCTGTCTTTGCACTGATCAGGCTGCTTGCAGTTTTCATATAATTGCAAATCCGTCTCCCTCCTTGGCTTCTTGAGCAGGGATGTAAAGGACTGTGAATTGTGCAGAGTCTTCCCTGTGAAATTGTACAACCAAGGAAGATGCTGAGGGGTTGTGCTGTGCATGCCAACGTCAAGTGTTACCTGGAAAGGGCTGGATTACTGAGGAAAGAGAATAGATCAGGATATTAACTGCCAGCTATCGAATGATCACAGGATATTTTGGTATTTGCTGCAGCAAAACTGAGCAGATCTTTTTAATATTCTGTCTTGTTTTCCGTGAAAGCTGTGAGGGGCACAAGAGGATATTTGATTTATATTTGTGCATTCTTGTTTGGACGAGGACTGTGAGAACCCAGTGGTTTTTGGTTCATGGGAGATCTGGCACACCGCTCTCTTGGTTTGGATTCAAGCGGGTTCACATCCCCCGAGTTTCACTTTGACTTTTGATTTTGAACAAATCCAAAAAAAGGCAAAACAAAGCCCTGATGAACCAGCTAACTTTCTCATGATTTCCACCCAAAATTATAAACTTTGCCCCCTTCACAAGTGAAAGACTGTATTCAAAACTATAGGCTTTCCAAAAGCTGTTAACCGGAGCTATTTTTATATCAGCAAGGAAGATAACCCAAATTCTTCTGATTTTTCCAGGATGAGGGGCTCAAATATCCAAATGATCTTCTCAGAAACTCTATTTACCAGAGAGGTAGTACTGTGAGTAGGAAAAAAACAGAATAAGTGCTTGAGGGTTCTCCTGGCCCCTTTCTTGAGAAAACACGAATGCGTTATTCTTACCTCCACCCTTAAATTCACTGCACTGGGCATTTCAAGAACGAGTTAAGCACAGCAGAATTTCTGGATATGACTCTGGCCAGAAGATGCCATTCTCCTAAAAAGAAAGCTCTCACATTCCATGGGGTCATCTAAGATGGAAGCTTCACAAGGACTTTTGGATGCTTGTCAGGACCTTCTTGTAAATGCTGTGTCCTTGGCCAGTTCCAGAATACCTCCCGTGTGAATCTATCACAGAAAATCATGCACACGGTTCTGGCCCTTGCTAAGACAAAGGAAAAAAAAAAAGAAAAGATAATGAAAAGCAGGGAGATCTCTGAACATTCAGGATTAACTTTCTCAAATGTCCTCAAAGGAGAATCACAGAAGAGTTAGGGTTGGAAGGGACCTATGGGGATCTTCTTGTCTAATCTCCAAGAAGGTTACATAGCCCAAATCAAACACCTCTGAGACCTGCTTATCCCAGTGGCCCCTTTTAAAAAAGTGCCAATGCATAGTAAAAATGTATTATAAAATAAAAGTATTTTTCAAAAACTGCCATTTACCATTTTTAATTTCAATGTATATTTCTGTTTTTATCATTGTGCTTTTCTCAGCTGATTGGACTCAAATAAGAGTTACATTTGTATTCTTTTTTCTTTTTTAATATGAGATTTATGGATTTTCTCAAAAAAATTATTTAATACTTTTCACAGTGGGAGTTTGTTACTCACCTCAACTCCCTTACCATTCTTTGGTATAAAACAATAGTGCTGCATTTGCTTTTCCTATAAGGAAATAGAGGTAAACCGCACATTTTAAGCATCAAACTGCAGTGCTTGAACACTTTTTCTTCCTCCCTCTCCTTATTTTCTCCTTTACATTTCCTTTCCTCCTTTTGGCAGAACTGTCTTGGTAACTTCAGGGTGTTTGGTTCTCCCAAGCAAGAAATTACAGCATCTGGCAACTCTACCCAGGTTATCTCCACACATCTAACACTGGATTTTCAGCTGACATTTCACAGGATGCTGGAATGTGCTCCATTATCTCTGTAGAAGCACTCTGAAAATTTGGATGGGATCCATTTAAGGAGCCAAAAATAATACTGTGGAAATTACCTGACCAGTCAAGTCTATAAAAAGTGAGTTACAAACAGCATAAGCTAAAGCCAATAATTCTAACAAATATTCCTTGGGAATCCCATAAGTTAATATGAGAGTAATGAGGACATTATAATGCTTTAGCATGAATAAATTACAAAAATATTATCTCTCTTTTTCTGAAAAATTGTCAGATTCTAATACTCAAGCCAGGTTATTTGTAAAATTGTTTGGGATCTTGGATGCTGGCAAGCAGAGTGTAACTTTAAGCTGGACTCTGGAACAACCTCACGGATTATGAGACCCCCGAGATGCACCAGGCAGCCCCGAGCAGTGCTACTGGACCAGACCTCAGTTTGTGTTCCCACGACACTCAAAGGAGGCAAAAGAGGCACATTTTCCACAAGTTTGTAAACATAACAGCTTCCAGGAGAAGTGGTGAGAAAATTTCAGGGATTTGGTGGGGTTTTTTCAGGCATCTACTCCGTGTCACTGGTGGGAGCTGGGAAAGTGACTGTTGCAATAAAATGGACCATAGGCTTTTTACAAAACAGGATGAAATGTTTATATTTGGCTATTATGGTGAAGGATGTTAAAAAAACAAACTAAGATAAATAAACATATTAATTATGTGTCAAACCACAGGACATCTCTTAGGACACTGTGATGGGAAGACTCAAATGCTAGAGATAACTTTGCTTCATTTCAATGTATTTCTTGATGAGCTTTATTAACCTTTAGGGACAAATGAATCCCAGAAACAGTATTTGTTACTGTGACCTTCTGTATTTCCTCCTCATACTTAAAGCCAGGATGATTTCCATCCAGAAAAGAATCTAGATGGTGGAAATATATACGATCCCAGTGACTTAAATACATCCCTGTGCTGAGATGGACCCAGAAATTAGTGTTCCTGTTTCTAAACTGCACTGGAAGCTATTTAGTTAAGGAAGGACAAGTATTTCCCTCCTTTCCTTCTCCTACTGAGAGAATTTGAAAATCACTCAGCTCATTCCCCATAATTTCTCTCCATAGCCCAATAAAAAGGATAATCTTCTGTTTCTAAAAACCAAAATTCAGAGAGAAACTGCAGCCACATTAGAGCAGCAGAAATAACTTTCTTATTCATTGCTCCAGCATATAGAATAAGTCTTTTAATTAACGCAACTCTCTGGTCAAGCTGACACTTCTTTTTATAATTGCAGTCTTCTGACACTCTGTAATTTATTTTAGTTTAATTCTTCAGGGTGTGTGAATGTTTCAGAGTGCCCCAAACGAAGTGGGGGCTGTCAAAAGATGCGATGCTGCGTCATCGCGGAGCCCGTGGCCACGAGCCAGCTCTGTCAACACTTGGCTTTGTACTGTCCGGGGGAGAGAAGCTGATTCTTCAGCAGTGTCTAATCAGTTTAAAACAAATCTGGAAGATGTTACTAGAAGACAAGATGAGATCCAGGCCGCAGCAGCCTCTGCATACAAAGAACTGGAGGATTTAGTTTGAAAACGAAATTAAAGAGGTGGAAACAACTCTTGACAGTTTCAACGGGATTTTAACTGTGGGTAAGAAGGAGTCAACTACTGGTTTGGGAAATAGGGCTACTGGTACCTAGAGAAAGGATCTTGTTCTGTCACCTCTGCTGTAGGAACAGAGATATCTGGAACTGATCTCCCAGTAAGCAATGGAAAAATTTCCTGTATATTCACAGCAGCATTCCAATACACAAAGGGGACAATACAGAAGGTTGAAGAGTGACTTCCACACAGGCCTGTAGTGATAGGAGCAGGGAAACTGGTTTTAAATTGAAGAAAGAAAGACCTAGATTAGAGATTTGGAAAAAATTCTTCCCTGTGAGGGTGCTGAGACCCTGGAACATTGTCCAGAGAAGCTGTGGCTCCCCCTGGACCCCTAGAAGTCTCCAAGGCCAGGCTGGATGGGTTTGGAGCAGCCTGGGATAGGGGAAGGTGTCCCTGCCCGTGGCAGGGGTGTGGAATGAGATGAGCTTTAAGGTCCTTTCTAACTCAAACCATTCTGCGACTCCACGATTCATCATAGCCTGGTTAATTCTTAAAAGGAAACCAAAGTCAAATAATTTGGAGGGTCACAATGACAAGAAACAGTTACCTAATAAATCACAGGAGGTGTATATAGAAAAGGTAAATACATACTCTTGATTTATGGAACAACTTCCATCTGAGTCCATCAAAAGGCTTCAGAAACTAAATGTTTCCATATCAAGTGCAGATATCAGAGAGCTCCACATTCATCTTTCAGTGCCTCATCTGGAAACCTCCAAACAGCCCTTGATTACACAGGTATCCTTGCAAAAGAGAAACTCTGATGGTCTTCTTTGGGATGTGTTTCTGGAAAGCTCAGTTTCCTTCTGACACCATGCAGTAAAGGAATGAAGGTAGGAAGCCAAAATTTCTTTCCTGTCTGCAGGCACCTGACCTGGCCCACAGAACATGACCAAGACACACTTTGCCCTTGCAGGATCCATCTGCAAGGACAAGTGGGTCACTTTAATACCCAGAAAGGGAATGGAAATAGTTAAGAAAGTGATAGAGGAGCTATTGGAGCCTTCTCTTACTGTTACAGAGAAGATGTGGCAGGGGTAAGAGCAGGATGTGTTTCTGGGAGAGTGGTATGCTGGATTTAAAACAGAAAACAGAAAATACCCCCTAGTATTAATTTTAAAACAATCAGAGAAGGTGTTCTATAAAACAGCTGTTACTGGGAAAGGGGAGGGGGGGCAGGGAAAGAGCTGTAGATCCACAGGAAATTCCTCCACCATGCTGAAGGAGGCCTTCAGTATCTCTCATGATTGCAAACTAGTGGGAAGGGGTCAGGAAGGAGCAGGAATGTCCTGCCTTTCTCACAGCTGCCCAGTGGGACCTGTGAGTTTCCATCATCTGCACCAGAACAGATAAACACTCAGGAGTCCATGCATCTTCAACCCCAAGAGATGCAACATCACCCCTTTTCATTTCCCCCATCATCCAACATTTTATAAAGATGAGATTTAAGTTATTTTCTTATTATTAAAGGGGAGAATAGCTCACAGTGAAAAGAAAAACTTTCCTTATTGAAGGAACTCAGAGTACCAAGATGATCTCCTCTTTCTTATCATTTTAGGAAAAAACCAAAAAACCAAAAAACAAACAAACAAACAAACAAACAAAAACCCCAACCACCCATTTTTCCCTACAATATTTTGTCCTTGCTCTTTTTCTTCTCTCAGAGATCTCTTCCCTCATTCCCTTCACTTTGATTCCTACCCATGTTTTTGGTGGCATGGTCATTGGCTCCAAGGGAGCAGGGTTTATCCCTTGCCCTCTAGGGCTGCATCTATTAAACCTCCCCAACTTTATTCAAGTAAAGCCTGGTGAAACATTCTTTTGCCTGACGTGGGAATTAACCCAATATCTGAGTTGAGACAAATTCCTCTACCCCTCTGTAATTCATCTTTTTCACTTTACATGAGGATTTTTCTCATGGTCTGTGAAGCAGGTCAGATTACCTTAGATACTTTGTCAGTAGCTGAATGGATAGGGTGTTATAAACTCTAATTTACAGTCTCCTGTAACTTACTGTATATAAAATACTGAAAGACTACAGATCCACTTCAGCTAAATTCCTAAATGCCTGCATCTTAGCCAGGTTTGGCCATAGAATCTTTGCTTTTAGGGCCTGAAGGAGCTCTGACCTGATGTCCCCTGAGCAGTGTGGGCCACAGTTTGAGCTGCCCCTGTTTACCCAGTGAAGTCCTGGGTCACACCTGGATGTTTTAGAGCAAGATCTTTAAAAGAAATATGGTTTCTTGAATTTTCCTCCTTATATTTCCTGAACCCACAAAATGTGTTGAAGTTTATTACAGCAACCTCTACAGCCACTGGATGTGAACCAGTGCTCAGGTTATACATGAGCAACCAAAAAATTGGTGCTCTTGCACCATGGTGCATTTTTTAATTAACACAGGGAACTACAGCAGCTTTTAATAATGGCTTTCAGCCTCTTTTCTCTCCTAGAATCATGGAATGGTTTGGGTTAGAAGGGACCGTCAAAGGCCATTCAGTCCAACCCCCCTGTATTGAACAGGGACATTTTCTGCTTGACCAGGTTGCTCAGAGCCCTGCCCAAACTGGCCTTGGTTGTTTCCAGGGATGGGGCATCTACCACCTGAGTGAGACCTTTGTTCATTCCTCCTTGCAAATCAATAATTTCATTTTCCTTCTTCTCTTCTACTCTTTTCCCACGTCATTATCACATCAACAGCAATGGACAGGAAGATCTGGAAGGACTGAAATCCTCTGTTCACTCTCAGTTTCTCCACTCCCTTCACCCTCACCAAGATTCCTCATTGCCCACCACAGAAGACTCCCATAATAAAAACTAACACCACAACAGGCATTAACCTTGCTCCTAAACTAAAATTGCTAAACTAGATCACATCCCTGGCTGAGGGAATGAGGAGAGAGCTACACAGTGTAGCAGGCAAACCTTTGGCTGCTCCAGTTCATCTCATCCCAGCTGTCATGGCTGAAGTCATTCCAGCTGCACTGCTTACCTTGGGAAGAGGCAGAGGGGACGCTGCAAGCCTAGCTGCACTTCTCAGTTTGACTCCCACATCTCCTTCATCTTTGGGAGATGATCCCAAGCAGCTGCTGAATTCTCCATGATGAGGAGCATGGGCTGATTTATCCTGCAGTTCCCAGCATGGAAGCTGGTCTGTGAGTAAAGACCTGAGTCTGCAGCATCTTCCATCAGCACAAAGCATAAAACTGTACAAGAAATCTTTCCATAATCATGAGGAAAAAGAGAGAGAGAAAAAAAAAACCAAAACAAATTCTTAAACATATTCAGACTCAGCTGGAATTCGGACCAAGAGATGGACTAGCTACTTACTTATCCCTGAGGCACATTCACCCCTCTCTATAATTAAGCTCTTGGGCTGTTTTGTTAGTGGTGAGAAGCAGGCTTTGCCAAAAGTCATCTGGCTTTCCCCCTTAGAACACTGACAGGTTTTTTCCCCCCTCCTTGCTAAAGAAAGCTTTCAATTTTCATTGCTTATGTGCTTTAGGTATAATTATTTTTTTTACCTTTCACGGTGTTATTTCCTACCCATAAAATTATACAAAAGTGGTCATCAGTGAGCCTGCTGAAAAGACCATCCACCATACATTACAGAGAATAACCTTAATATTTATAAAAAAAAAATAAAGACCATATTTCTTTTAAAGATCTTGCTCTAAACAAACTGAATTATTCATGCATAGAATTGTACAGCATTAGAACACCTGTTTTCAATCATGCATAATGTAAAATCACTCATTACCTCACAAGAGCCTCTACATCTCCAGCAATCAAATGGCATTGAAACAGAGGAACAGGTGCTTGGCAGGTGGATCCAAACAGATGTTTTAGGCTTGGTTGTCTTTTCTTGTACAGGTGTGGTGATCTTGTTTTCAACGGCATAATTGCTATTTGAATAGGTGATATTTAATTCTTACGTGCTTTAATATTTATTTTTGCTTCTTCAATTCCTTTTTTCCCCACTCTGTGAACTGCACAGGCTCAAAGCAGCTTATGAGATGTGGGGAAGCTCTGGACTGATACATCAGTGATGCAATGGAAAGTACAGTTCCTCTTACTCAGACCTTCATGCCACAAATCCTCAACCAGGAGACTTTGTCCTTTTTCTAGACAATTTGTGCAAAACCACTGCAGAGACCTCCAGACTCTCAACCAAGGTCCAGCATCCCCTTCCTGAAGGATATTTGAATGTTGGATATATGGAGATAGGATAAACCTTCATGGAAACAATGAAACAGAAAATGGAGAAGATCTCTGCTTGTTTTTCGAGGGTTCAATTATGCACTATTTAAATGTGCCTAAAAACTCCAGCAGACTTAGTACACTGATGTCATGAAGGAAAAATACATCACTGATGGAGAGCAGGGTTAGATAGAAATCAGGAAGAAATTCTTCCCTGTGAGGGTGGGCAGGCTCTGGCACAGGGTGCCCAGAGAAGCTGTGGCTGCCCCTGGATCCCTGGAAGTGCCCAAGGCCAGGCTGGACAGGGCTTGGAGCAGCCTGGGATAGGGGAAGGTGTCCCTGCCCAAGGGGGTGAAATGAGATAATCTTTAAGGTCACTTCCAACCCAAACCATTCTGGGATTTGATGGTTCCAAACCTTGACTCTGCTTCTCAAAACTCCTGATTTTCATGTGGGCCCCATGGGAGAGGGACGTGGACTAGTGGCCTTTGCTAAACCAGATTGTGGGCCTGGCACCCTGCAAAAGCTGCAGAAGGCACTACAAGGAAAGAAAAAAATAAAAAGGCGAAAATTTGACATCTTCCCCTTGGAATTTAGAGAAAATTGATGAACAGTGGCCAATAAGTATTTTGGTGCTCATCGCCTTCAAGCACCGATTGCTGGTTGGCCAAAGCTGATGTGTTCCCACTCCTACTTCAGTTTCAACAGCAAAGTGGCAAATCATTAGAAACAGCTTAAAACTTGGCACCCTGACCAGTATCTCCAGAGAGCAGCCAAGGACTGAAAATCCAGGGTGGCAGTTTATTGCTCTGACAGGTCACCTGCCCTCAGGCTGTGTTTGTTCCTCGTGATCCCGCACCGTGGGTGCAGAGGGATAAGCAGGGATGCAGTGACCTGGATGGATGCTTCATCCAGATGTGTTCAGAGCAGAACAGCTCTTCATGATTACCATGTGATGCTTGCAGGGTGTAAACAACAGATTTGTTTTATGTCAAATAATTTTGTGTGTCAAGGACCAGAGCAGTAGTGTTTTTGGACCACAACGTGCCACCACTGAATTCTTCCCTGTGAGCATGGTGAGGCCCTGGCACAGGGTGCCCAGAGAAGCTGTGGCTGCCCCTGTATCCCTGCAAGTGCCCAAGGCCAGGCTTGGAGCAATCTGGGATAGTGGAAGTTTTGCCTACTCATGACAGGAGATAGAACAAGATCTTTGAGGTGCCTTGAACCCAAACCATTCAATGATTCCAGGATTTTAGAACACAGAAAATAATTTGTACAAACATGTAGTTCAGTTATTTTGCCCCACTATACCATATTAATTCACTGCAGTTTTTAGTGTCAGAGATGTCATTTTTCTTTGAGTATAAGCATTTCCCAGTATTTTTAAGCAGGAATGGCAAAGAACCCTGATTCCCCTGATCAAGGGATTTATTCTAGATTTACCTCACTGAAATAGGTGCTCATTTGCCAGGGCAGAAAGAACAGTTAATGAATCTGTCCTGAACCAAGTATGATAGAACTTAGATGACACTATCACATTAGCAAGTAGGGTATCAAGACTGATAAGGACACATAAATATGTAGAGACATTTATCTACATAGTTCACACTTACAAAGACAAAAAGTACCTCCAGCATTCGTTTATATGCTTATTCACGTGTAGCAATTAAAACATACAGGAAAAATATCTGATAAAAAGTTCTACCAGTTCATGGTGGCTTACCTGTCCAAAGTCAGCACATACCTCAAAACAGAAACTTCCAGAAAGAGCAGGTACCTGCAGTGACCTCTGTACCACCTCCTTCACTCCAGCACCTTGTTCTTCTCCTGGGCTCCCTCTGTGGTAAACAAATGGGCAGGAGGCTTCATTCCCAGATGAAAAGCTCCAGAAAACCTCCCTTCAGCACATTTCCTCAGAGGCTGTGAAATTCTTGTATTTCTGGGTCAGATATGTGTGACTTCTGGTAGAAGTTGCTTTAAACACAAGAACAGCAAAGAGAAACAAAGGATGTCTCAGTGTATCCAGGATGAAATTAAAGCTCAGCAAATGCTTCACAAATTCCATTAGGGATTATTTTCTGAACATTTTTCTTTCTTAGGAGAAAATATAAACTCTTACCTTTGACACAGCAGGTCCATCTTGTAGCTCCAGCACAGCCTCAGCATCTACTGATGTCCCCCAGTGTTCCTCCTTTGACCTCCCATCCAGCCCCAGGTATTGGAGCTCATCTTTAACCCAGGATGAGGTGGTTTGGGTTGTTTTTGAACATTTCCACAAAGGTCTGTTTGATCTGGAGTGCTGCCTTCAGGAAACAGAGCTGCTCTCCTCCTCCTCTTAAGAACTTTTGACCACTTTTTGCTGCAGGATCTTTTCCCATATCCTTGTCTCCATGACCGGGCTTCAAAGGACACCGTGCTCTTCCCTTTGACAACCCTCACCAGCTCTACACCTCCTGGCTTGGAATGGGTCTGTGTAGCTTTTCTCCACAATATATTTCCATTCATTCCTCACATTTAATTTTTGTCTCAGCTGATCACAGAGGCAGCATGGATTGGCCTCTCCAGGATGCTTTGGATCAATTTTCTTCTCGCATGAAGCATAAATTATTAATAACACCAGGCACTCAAACCCAACTCACTCACAAAGTTTCCTGCAGTTTAAAAAATATCTAGATGGATTAATAGCTCCAAAAGATTGGTGAGTGTGAGAGCTGTGTAAATTCCAGGTGGGAGGGAAATTCCTGAGATAAAGGACTTGTAATGAAAAACATCTTTTTCATTTATGGGTCAGTAACAGCTCTTTTGTGTCAAAGGCCTCAGAATCATTTAATATTGCTGTGGCTCTGTATATTCAGCAAAAAAATGGTCCTATTGCTCTTCTTAGAGAGATGTTACAAGGAGCTTATAGACAAAGTGGAGAAATTAAAATGTTTTTTCCCAGGTGCAATGTGCTCTTGGGATCTTGTTTACCTGAGATGTGCACCCTGTAGTTCCTTCACTCAGCAGTGCCTCTGGAGCAAGGTGGGCTGCACGCTCTTCCCTGAGGGTGAGCAAAGCAGCAGCTTACAGATCACAGAGTCACAGAATTGTAAGGGCTGGAAAAGCTCTCTAAAATCATCAAACCCAACTGCTAATGCAACTCAGCCAAATCCACCACAAACCATGTCCCTCGGGGACACATTATATAGTTCTTGCTCAAGGTCAGGTTGGACGGGGCTTGGAGCAACCTGGAAGTGGAAGGTGTCCCTGCCCATGGCAGAGGGTAGAACGAGGTGAGTTTAAGGTACCTTCCAACAAAAAACAGTCTTTGATTCTGTGACTCTACCAGAGAGCAAAATTGCAAATTACTCAGAGGAAAGATACGGCATTGCAAAATTGAAGCAAGCCTGTGACATCATGGTGTTGATTAACATCATTTACTTGTGTTTTAGACTCTCTGACAGCAAGAGTGACTTTACCTCTCCATCAGCATGGAGGGAACAGTATCCACATGGAGACCAAACCCAGGTGCTGCAGTTATTCCAGCTGCTTAGGTGTGCAAAGATAGGTTTAAACACATGTGTGTTTATATATATATATATATATATATATATATACACAATCATGGAATCAGAACAGGTTGGGGTGGAAGGGACATTAAAACTCATCCAATTCCAACCTCCTGCCATTGGCAGGGACGCCTCCCACCAGACCATGTTGCTCCAAGCCCCATCCAGGCTGGGCCTAAAACACTTCCAGGGATGGGACAGGCCCAGCTTCTCTGGCCAACCTGTGCCAGGGCCTCCCCACCCTCTGAGCAACAAATTTCTTCCTAATCTCTAACCCAAACCTGACCTCCATCCTGAAGCCATTCCCCTTTGTCCTACTGGCAATAGGACAGCTATATAAAAGACATGAAGCCCATATTTTTACACAAAAGGGAGCACAATGTTCAGTAATACAGCCGGTGCGAGCCCCGACTCCCCCGGCTCCCCCCGACGGCAGCGGGGCCGCGGCCGCCCCGGCAGCTCCGCTTTCAGCCCAACAGCTGCGGATCCCAGGTGGTCTGACATTTGAGAGAGGGGCTGCGGGGGAGATTGGAGGTGTTTTAGGGGAGAAGGAGGCTGCGGATGACACCGAGCCCTCATCCAGATGGAATCGTTCACGGAACAACCTGGGATACTCTATTACTGTCCATATGCCTCCCAGGTCTCCAAAGGCCACACTCCATTGATTTATTAGAAATCTGCTTCTTTTCCCCCAGCATTGGTTCTTTCCCAAACCGGGCATAATGTGGGATTTACTACCCTCTGAAATGCTCCTTTTTAAAAATCAGTTCTTCACATAAGCTGGGCTTCAGAAATGCTCCAATAAACACCAGATTAGAGAGCATTTCAGGACGGGAGCCCCCTCTTTATGTAGCCTTTAAACAAATTTCTTCCTGCCACAATGAGTGATAAAACATTTTATAGGGCATTTCTATGATAAGTAAATGGCTGAAGGCATGGCACCAGTAGAATTAAAGCCACCAGATATAACTCTGCTAACAGTCTGCCTTACACTTATTTCTTCCTTTGCATATAAGCCTGGAAGAATTATTTTATTGTTTTAGCACTGCAAACAGTTGTTATTAGTGTATCTTATTTATAGCCAGTTCTTTGAGGCACTATAGTAATATAGAAAAATATCAGTTATTTCATCACACTGGTGAATTTAATGAACCTGAAGGTGTGTGTTATTTTAGCACTTGCTGCAGCTCCTGTGAAAACCCAATGGTGCTAAAATCTGTAAACCTGTCACTGCTTAAGTAATAACCTTGTTAAAAGCATCTTCATTTAACTTATTTCAGCTTTTGCAGAATGCAGGTCTTATTTTATCAGTGCAGGGAATAGGTGTTTCCAACCAAACCACTTATTGTAAATATAGTTAATTGTAGTTCATTAATTTATTCTCAGTGTTATTGCTTTTATTTTAACACTTAGTTTAAATTAAGTGTTGTCTAGAATTGAGTTCCCATTTTCGATTTTTTTTAAACAAACTCTTAATTTATATAAAATATCTTTGGTTAGAACAGTAAATTTTATTCTGCAATATGGAAAATGCTCTTTGCATTCATTAATATCGCTTTATGCTGCAAGAAATGAGCTTTCTTCCTTAACAGCAGACAGGAAAACAAAATGAGATTCTTTTTTTAATCTTACCACTCTGAAATTGGTCTTTTTCTTTTCATTTAAAAATATAGAGAAAATGAAATATTGATGGCATGTGATCCAAATTATCAATTGATCCCTGCAAATGCACATCTACAATTATCGAAATCCTGGCAATAGAAGAATGGGAACTCCCTGCTATTTAGCACCATTCAGCAGAAAGAGAAGTGTAATTTGCACCATCACTTTTTTTATAGCACCAATGATACTTCCTATATTATTACACAATGGAGTTGTTTGTGACAAACGATAGAAGTATCAGGTTCCCAGTAAATTATTGCAAGGTGGGCAATTACCCACCCATTAATACTTTTTGGTTTTGAGACGTGCTGTGCTCCCTGGTGCTCCCTGGCAGACACATCCCAGGGGTACAGACCTCAAAACTGATGCTGGATGCCAACAGGCCCCCGAGCTCTTGATGGCAGAGAGGCTACAGTAAAATCCCAAATGTGTCAGCTGCTTTGAAAGAATTGTCAAAATTAGCTGTCCAAGATGTTTCCATTAGATTGCCATTTGACTGGGGGGTGATTTTCTTCTTTTTCTCCTATAATTTAGCTCTCCTTCTCTGTGTTTTTTCTGTTTCAGGGTTTATTGATCTGTGTTTCAGAATAGGGCTGTGACAAATTTAAATCAGGGCATCATCATCCAAGAGGGTGCAATATCCCCAGCCAGGCACAAAGCTGACCTGGGTTATTTCATTGTCCCTCACTACAACTTCCTGCCCTAATCAGTCTTACTTCACAAACAAGCTGCAAATGTAATTAACTTCATTCTTCCTTCCAGTTTTGGTGCCAAAACCCCTCAGGGGGTGTCAGAGCAGTGCAGACCCCTGGGTGGGTCCTACACAGCAAGCAAGAGGGGTGCTGCAGGAATTACTCCATACCTGGATGTTAGAAGCAAGGACGGGTGAGAATGGTCAGCAGGCAGCCCCAGAGGTGGGAATGAGGAACTGAAATGGGGCTGAAGGCACCAGCATGTGCCTTTATGAGCATCTCAAAATCAAGGTGGGAGCACCCAGATCTGGCATCCAGGATGGGAACACCCAGATCTGCTCTGGTGCTGCCCAGAGAGGTGAGAGGTAGGAAGAGGAAACACACACTGCCTACATGCTGTGACCACAGCAGGGTCATTCCACCAAAAATTAGGTCTTTTCTCAAGCCACAAGAGTGTCACTGTGCCCCAGGAGCTGCAGCAAACTGAGGAAGAGGAGGAAATCCAAGCTGCCTGTGCCTCCCCACAGTACTAGGACTTAGGGCAGAAGTTAGGATGCTTCAAATCCCAACAGCTGCAGTGTGTCTTCAGGATCTGAGAAACCAGACCAAGCAATTGAAAAGGAATCCAGTTGTTTAAGCTTAGGCTGGGATTGTGTTTGTATTTGTTTTGCTTGTAACCTTTCGTTTCCAGCCTTCCAGCTAAAAGCCTGACCTTACGTCTTGCTTAATAAACCTTTGGAAAAAGCTTTATTTTATCATCCAGCCTGGTCTGTGCTGCAGAGAAGATGGATGGGAGGGAATAGGTGAAGCTGTGGAGGTGCAGAGGCACATCCCAAGGGTGCAGGGTGGGAAGCTGGGGTGCATCCTGCCCTGAAATGCTGTTCCACAGAGCCATGAGCACTCCTGTGAAGGGTTAGACAGTCAGGAGAGATCCTCTGCTAAAGCTTCTCACAGCTTAGAATGCACGCAGTGGAAAGAATACAGATGTCTGGAAGTGTGCATAAAAGGATCTAGCTGATAATGACCAAATGCCATTCAGATATTAAAGCAACTCCGAAAATGCAAGGGTTATTTTGGAGCCTGGAGCCCTGGGAGCTTCCCTGCTGCAGAGCTGGGGGTCCATGAGCCCAGTTTGGTGTGGGTCAGCATCACACTTCCTCTGGAGCTGCTACCTAACTCTGCTTCATTCCTCCCTGCTGTGCCTGTGAAACTGCACCACCAACTCCTTCCTGCCCTGGACTCAGCTACGAGTGTTGGTAGAAAAAAATTTGAGTCTTTTCTGCTCCAACACAAAAAAATTTCCCATATCAAACATCCGGCCTGTCTCCAGGGGCCCTGCTCTTTCTCCTGACATCCTGTGCTGCCACAACCCACAGAGAGAAAAGACAAACCCAGCACACACAAGATAACCCCAAATTTGATGCTCAGGTGCTGAACTGAGCAGTGGGAGGGAAGAAAAAGGCGGTACTGACATCACCATTCCTCCAGACTCTGCAGCACAGGGAAGCCCGACAGCAAAGCTGGGAAAGGGGGATTCTCCTTTCTGACAACCAGCCTAACCCAGCCCAGCCATGGGGTTTATACCCATTTACACTCTATTGACTTTGCCTGGTTTATAGATAAGCTATAGCATTTATCCCCAGTGCTGAGACACAAAATAATTCCAGGTAGGATTTCACATTAATGATCTGTTCTTTTCAGAATCTAAAGCCAGCACACCACAGTTCTGTACCCACTGCTAGTACCAAACAACAGTGAAGTCAATATTATGTTTATGGCTGTACTGCTAAAAATGTAAGATTAAATTTAAAATTATGGAGCAGAAAATTTGAATTTAAGAAGATTTTTCGTTAAGCCAGCATACATTTATCCCTCACACTGACACAACGGTAATAGCAATTTGACCCACATAACTTTTTTGTTTCTTAAGTTATACTATTACAGACCAATTACACGTTCTTTAAATAAATGTTATTAATTATTGAAACATTAAAAAGCTGAGGTCATTGTTTTTCTGCACTCAGCATAGCTTTTAAGACAGATTATAGGGAGAGAATCTTTTGGTAGATAGTCTTAAAATATTCACCAGTGCTAGAACAATTTAATGAAATTCACATTTATTTCAAGGATTTTTTTAATTAAATCTATTGGTTGTTGGTATCCGTAAACCCTTAAGAATAAACACCTGCAGTGTTTTATTATGTAAAAAGGTAGTTTAATTGCATCATATTTATCACAGACAAATCAAGCCCTATTCAGAAGATAATAATGACACAGTAATTGGACCAGTAATTGGTTCAGGATGATTCAATATTGTACTAATAATCATAAATACAACTGTCTCCTGCTTCGGTACAAGGCTGACACGATATTACAGATTGGATTTGGTGCAATAAATATCCATGAACTGGGTCCAGTAGTGCCCAGGTCTTTAGTTCAACTGCCTCAGTAAATAACAGGTATCTAATAATGCAGCCTACATGAGGAATCATTGTTTCCTGGAGGGAAAAACAGGGAATACTGCTTCTTTCTGCATCTGGGAATGGCTGGAAGTGGCATCCTTACAGCAAAGCTTCCTTTGGCTCCTTGTGTTAAGCATTTGCCTCAGAGATGATTCCACTCCAAGTAAACCTGGTCATGCTCAGAGCCAGTTGTAAAGTAGATCTGTGTGGTGAAAATCTGGCTTTTCTTTGGCTTTTCACTTATTTGTTTGCGTTCCTGATAACTGGAGAAACAGCACTCTCCACAGAGGCACAGTTTTCCAAAAATGCTCAGCATCTGCCCTCAAATCCTCCAAGGATAAACCCTCCAAGGGGAACAAGATAACCCAAAACAGGGCACCCCAAACTCCACAGCAGGCAGGAGATACATGCGGTGTGGTTCATCCCAGTGGGCCATAGACCTCAGGGGATGGCCACTGATGAGCCCCTGTGGGCCCCCAGACCCCAGCAAACCCCTGGAATCTCTTATGCTCTCCACAGAAATCAGTACTGCTGTTCCTTGCTTTAACTCTAACTTTTCCCTGCATTTCCTGTACTTTCCCAGTCTGATCCAGAGCACCACTATCCAAAGTGAGGGGTTTACCTTGCTCCCTGCTGCCTGCCTGGCACCATGGGGGTCTTGCTGCAGCATTTTGGCAAGCCACACTTCCTATTTCAAATGGAAATGCTTTTCCCTTATAAAACCCAGGAATTTTTTTTTTCTTTTCTTTTTTTTTGTGTAGGAAAACACCCATTGAAAATAATAATGATAAAAAGGCCTTTTTTGGTTCCTTAGTCTCACTGAATGTGACACGTGACACTCAGGTCAGAGCTCCCCAAACACAGATGTCCAAAATAAAAGTACTTGTAAAAAAAGTGCTCGTATTCATACTTCAGCAGTTAAAAAGAGATGCCAACATTTCAAAGACTCCACAACTTCACCAGATTTCACCTGGAGCTTCGACCACAATTTTCCAGACTGTCCTGATATGATTTGAGCACCTGGTTAGTTTCAAGATCTCCTTGTTGTGTTAATTAAAGTGTTATTTATGGTACGACATAAATCGGCGTGGCGGTATCCGGCTTTAATCTACTTTTTTTTACACTGAGCATGAATATAGAATTTTTAGGAGTACGGAAATATTCAATATAGAAAAGAAGTATGGGAATAGATATAGGGATTTAGTGAATTTTTAATTCATTTCCTTTCCTGACTTGTGTGAGGAGGAGGGAGTGGAAACC
Organism: Hypocryptadius cinnamomeus; assembly: GCA_013400635.1. Taxonomy (NCBI): domain Eukaryota; kingdom Metazoa; phylum Chordata; class Aves; order Passeriformes; family Zosteropidae; genus Hypocryptadius; species Hypocryptadius cinnamomeus. Next base: position 31,078 of record VYZP01065553.1, on the reverse strand, counting down.
TAACAAAGCAAACACCAGGGCCTGGTGGAAAAGGGCAGCTGGTAGGAGGTGGCAACCCTGTGGCCAACTGCTTGTTTATGGAGGGTTGATACAGTGAAACAGGGAGCACAAAACCACTCCCATGGCATTTAATGACAGCTGTGAAAATCAGCCCTGTCACCTCCGCATCCAGCACGCGCTTGGCGGACCCGGGGCATGGTTCCTCCGCCAGTGCTGGATCCTTTCAGAGGGAGCCAAAAGGGAGAGGGGCCTCAATCTCTAAAAAATTGGTCCTCATTCACCAGACACAGAAACTTGCTTTTCATCTGTGTGGAGATGGAATGGAGATAACACAGCCCCTTTATTGCCAGGGCAAAAGCTCAGGGTCCCTGCCCTTGGCTTGGGAGGATGCCCTCAGCAGATAAATTGTAAGAGTTTACCTTTTTTCCTCTGATTTCTCTTCACCAGAAGGAGGAGCAGCCAGGCCCAAGTACCAGCCCAAGGTGGACAGCATGATTCTGACTGCAGATCTCCTTGATGCCCCATCCCACTGTCTGACACTTCCACCCCAAAACACAGCACCTGGAGGGAAGGAGGATGTGAGAAATGCAGGCAGAAGAAGAGACAGCTCACATTGCAGGAGGCACATAGGGAAACCCTTGAAGATTCTATGGCAGAGCAGCCCTGGCATGGGCACTAAGGCTGAAACCAAGCTGTACAAATGGAATTCCATGGCAGAATGGCACCAGGAGGCCAGTTCCCTCCTAATGGAGTCAAAGAGATGGAGCCCAAGCACACAGTGAGGTGGCAACCAGGGGAAGGCACACAACACCGAACCATCCCTTTTAATTTTTTTCCCCTTGGTTCTCCATCCCCAAGCCATTTTTTTTCCCTTTTGCCTGAATCTCTCTTACCTTAGCCTTGCACAGGGAGGAGGGAAAGGTGAGAAGACAGGAGAGCTATCGCTGTGCACAGCCAGGCAGGCAGGCAGCAGAGGTAGATGAACAGAATGTGTTGAAAGCATCATGATCCAGCGCCAGGAAATAACAGTTAGCATATCCCTGAATGACATTTACAGGAAACCTATGTTTCCTTTTCAGGGCCATAAGCTTCAACAAACTGGTGTGTTCAGTCAGCCCTTCCCCATGTACAGTATGGATGCCACAATTTTCTCAGCATATGCTCAGCTGCGTCCTTCTGATGGCATCCATGTTGGCGCCTTTCCATCTATAGGCATGGAGGGATGTCTTCATCTTCTGCAGGAGTCTGGGGCTACTGCCAAAGGCAGGGATCCAAGCACCGCAGGCAAGGAAAGTGGATCATTTTGGTTCCTGAATAAGGATTAGGCTTTGCAACACCTGAGCAGTGAAAATCCTGCAGAGCCTTGGTGGCCGGAGCCAGGAAATGCCGCGGTTCTGCAGAATATTGCTGAGCAGAGCCCTATTTAACCAAGGTGAATGTTTGCTGAAGAGCAAATTAGAGGAAATTTAGGAAACAAATGGCAAATAGGCAGCCACATGAAATGTCCGTATAAAGGCTCTGAGGGGTTTGGCACTGATGTTTTCTCAATGTGTAATAGATAACACCTTCGTTATCTTAACTCTCCTCCAGCCCTCACCTAAGGAAAAACCACACAGCCTTCACTCCAAGAACTCCTTTACTTATGTGAGGCAGAGATCCCTTTGATCTTTTGTTACATATGCTGAGGAGCCCACTTATGCACCATCCTAAGCATCAACACTAGTCAAATCCCTTTATTATTTACTTCTTTATTTTTAATCACAAACAGAAAAAAAATCCTTCTATTTTCCCCCTGAAGCTTATCCATTTCTTGTCTTTTGAGAGTATGGGCCAAAATATACTTTTCTGACTAGAGAAAGGAGGATTTCACTGAAGTAAACAGGATACCCAGAATTAAGGGCAGGAATTTGTCTACACACTGTTTTATCCAATCTACATTTTTTGTCTCTAATACACTTAGAAGAGAAGAAGGGAATTTATTTGGATATTAAATGGCCCTGGAAATCATTCTCAACAAGGAATAAAACATTCCCTTTACATAAAATCACATTATAGAAAAAGTGTTCAAGTTAATTTAAGGGGAAAATTTAGAAAACAAAAGCCAAGTCACAGCCACACACACAGAAACTCGCCTCACTCCGGCCTGGAGAAGAGAACTGAAATATTTCCTCTCCTCCTCCCTGGCCAGCTCATTTTACAGAAATGAGAAGGTAACCTTATCGATCAGCAGTGCATAAAAGCCAGGCATACACAAAGCAGGGAGAGGTGGGTGATACAGATGAGAATTTAAAGTGTTTTTATGGCTCTGCACCTGATCAGGAAAAATCTTTTTCACCTCAAACACATGAAAGTTGTCTCCTACTCTTAAGCCATTTTTCACCTCTTTCATCAAACACTTTGCTCAAAGAAATGATGACAACACATGGCTAATTAACAACAAAGAATAATTGAACTATGGCTCTAACTATCTACCTTTAAATCAAAGGAAGAAGGCAACCAATACTAAAATTTAATCTGTCCTCTGGGGCTGGAGACAGCTTACAGGTTCAAGTCAGATAGCAAATGTAGCTAAATGGCAGTCAGAAAAGATCATGTGACTGGGGGCTAAAAACTAATTAATCTCCATAAAGCTGTAAGTGAGGTAGGTAAGATGACTTGAAATCTGATTACATTATTGCATTTAAGGAGGGAAAATGCAGCATGTATTTTTCATGTTGATTTTAACCACCTGAGCCCTTAATGACATTTTGTACCTTGAAAGAAAACTCGTATTTCATTTATATTTTAAAAGACTTACAAAGATGCTATTGTCATCTGCACAGAATTTACAAATTTAGTCTAAATAATGCTGCTATGAATCACAGAGAGTGCATTTCTAAACTTTTTTTCCTGGTGTCAGCCAGAATATTCCATGTAACTATGGGAAGCCATAAAGCCAATCATTTAACAAACGCTGAAATAAATCTAAGGGAAAGAATAATTTTACTACATACTCAAATAGAGGAGGAAAAAAGACCCTGCATTTCAACTGACTGCTGAGGATGCACGTGCATTGCTCCTCTGATTTGTAAACAATCTCCAACGCTAAATTTTGAATTAAGTGGGAACACAGCATTGATTATGGTTTCTATGATTTATAAATGGCTACACAGAAAAAAAAAAAAAAAACAAGAAAACAAAAAATTCTAGGTGGATGGGAAAGCTCAATTCAATGAATTTAGTCAAATTATGCATAGAATTGACAAACTTAAATGTAATATTTTTAATTGTGTAGGACAGATGTTAGAGTACAGGATAGGAAAAGGGGAGATGGCCTCATGTTTCTCCAGAGGGGGTTCAGGTTGGATATTAGGAAAAATTTCTGCACTGAAAGGGGGGTTAAGCAGTGGAAAAGGCTGCCCAGGGCAGTGGTGGTGTCACCAGCCCTGGAATTGTCCAAAGCACAAGGAGATGTGGCACTTTGTGACACGGTTATGTTTGGCCAAAGGATGAAAACTCCATCTTGGAGGTTTTTTCCAGCCTTAATGATTCTAGGAACAGAAAGGAAGAGAGAGGGAACAAAAAACTGCAACCACGTACCAAGCTGAAACCAACCCTGAAGTTAATTTTGGAGGTTTTAGTCATGGCTATGGACTGCTGTGCATAATCTCTGCTTCTTGTGCAGCAGCATCCATGTTAATATTACAGACTGGAAAACACCTCAGACACACCAAAAAAAAAAAAAAAAAAAAAAAAAAAAAAAAAAAAAAAAAAAAAAAAAAACAACAACAAAAAACTAACCTAGAAGCAGAGGCATTATCAGACTCAATTACCTGTTTTGAAATTCAGTACCAGCAGTACCTGACAGCCTGTGCAGGGGGCGAGATAGGGACAGTTTTACATGATAAAAACCTGTACTTTTAAAATGTTTGTAAAATACTTGATATACACTGCTGAACAAGTATATAGTGGCAATAAATAAACAGCATTTAACTCAACAAACACACATTTATAGGTATAATAATGGCATTTTGCACTTCTGCAACACCTTTGACCCCAGAATTTCCAATTTTTTTGCAAGGATTAATTAATTAAGCTTCAACACGCCCCTGCACCAGATGTCATTAAAATACTTTTTATGGCCTACAAATTCTACGAAAGACACGCTAGTATTTCATGTCTTATTGTGCCTCCTACCCAAAGCAATTACTTTTCTCCTCATTTGGCTGTGTGGTGGATGGGAAATGATGGAGAAGTCCTCCTGCCCCATTGTGCTGGGAGATTCCCTGGAAAATCTGAGTCTCTTCTTGATGATCAGGAAATTCAGGATGTTCATGCCTGTGTGAATTTGGGGAGTTCATGCCATGCACCCTTCCCTCAAGCAGCTTTGCCTGTCTTGCTCCTAAAGCCTCAGGTTTTCCTTCCCCGCCTCCTGTGTTGCTCTTTGCTATGACTGATCTCCCTGAAATGCTAAAGGATTTTGCAATTTTGCTATTTAGAGTTAAGAAGACATTTTTCCCACATGGTGAAACTGCCATGTGGCTGTAAAGTGCCCCCACACTCCCCCCTTCCCCTGCTTTTTCTCTCAGGAACCAAATCATGACACTTCTTACATCTTTATTCCCAGTTTTGCCAGAACCCAACATGAATTACAGTTCAAACCCTCCTTGAGAGTGATTTAAGGTAGAGCAACTTGGCAGCAAAACTCTCAGGATGAGAGCACGTGTTTGTAAAGTCTGGCACAGATGGATGCACCTCCTTGCATGAACCCTTAGCCTCCATGGGAAAAGGCAGAACATGGGAATCAGCTCCCAAACCTCATCCTCTGCTTATCATGCTTATCTAGAGCTGGCAGTGCATCTTTTCCTGGACTGTGATTCGTGAAAAACTCCCACACGGAGCAAAGTTTGGCTCTATGACTTATTAGATTTAGGAGAAGTCACACAGGCAGCTGAATTAAAGATTTTGTTGCTGCTGGGCTCTTCCTAACACCTCTTTCTCTTTCCTCCTGCTTCCAGGTTCCTGATGAGATCACAGTGCTTGTGAGGTTGTTGATTCAAAAGTCTCCTCTACCTTATCTATTATTTACAGAAACAGGTTGTATCTCCCAGCCAGCAATCCAATTTAAGCTAAATTTGGCCAATGAGTTCAATTACTGGACATGGACATCACATCCTAAAAACACACCTGATGAAATTTCAATGTCAGTTATACCAGCCAACCTTAGGCTGATTGTCTCCAGACCTATCTATATTTTATACTGGAAATAAGACACTTACAAGGAGCTTATAAAAATATGGAGACTGACTTTTTAAACAGGCAGATAGTTACAGGACAAGGGGAATGTTTTTGAATTAAAGAGGGGAGATCTAGATTTGACGTTAGGAGGAAATTCTTGACTGAAAGATGTTAGAACAAGTTGCCCAAATTCTTCAAAACACCAGGACACAGATCTTCTTGAGACCCACCAGTCAAATGCACTCTGATGGTACAATAACCCTCCCTGAGGGACAGGTCTGTGGGCTGTGACCACAGGTGGTTTGGTGACTCATGACACAACCATCCAGGACATTTTTACCCTCTCACTGATAAATCACTGAGCAGGTATGTCCTGAACTTTCCTGACCTATACAATTATTTCTTGAGGTGTTGGGCACAGTCTGAGTTCCCTTTACCTGAACTATGGGGTTTTTTTCCTGCTGTAGGAGTGGCTCACTAGAAACCAGTTCCAGCAGTCCTGTGCTACCCTCCAGACACTGAGCACAGACCATGTCACTGCTCCTTCTTTCAGCAGGTGTGCTGTCCATCAGGAGCTACAGCTCAGCATTTCCTCTGTCACTGTGCTCGCTTATTCAGGCCATAAAGAGCAACACTCTGAGCAGTGGACAGACACAACTCAGCTCAAAGCAGGGGTTTGTTTGGCTTTTCTATAGGCCTGTGCCATAATGTTTTGTCACTTGAGCTCTAGTGCCAACTGCTTTTGAGAAAAGCCCTGCTGACCACCATCGAGCAGAGCTTGTTCCTTAAAAAAGGTACTTTGTGCATTCCTTTTGTGGGGAAATTAGTTTGTTCCTTCCACAGTGGAATGAGAGGGAATCTCTAGGCCACACTTCAGATTCCTGGCATAATTCTCCACCTACTCAACAACAGAACTAGCATGTTCCCAACAGGGTTCAAGGATGTTGCAGTTCCATGTGTCTACAGAGAGCAAGAAAGGCAGGACTTCCCACAAAAAGGTGTATCTTCCTTAAGAGAAAAGAATCCTCTAAAAATAAACCATGATTTTGCCTTTTTCAGGTCACTTAGATAATGTAGTTGAGTCCAGCTGGGCTGAAGAAGTATTTGCACCATACGGACGTTGATACCACAGCTCTGCATTCTTAAATATTTAATTCCACTAAGGTACTGTACAACCAAAATACCTTGGCTTAATTTAGGTTGCATCTGGAAACATGTCATTTGAGATGCCAAGAAGTATCTCTCTAATTTTTTGCTTCTCTCTACTCATGAATCTACTATTTCTACTCCCAGGTTTAAAGTGTGTAAAAATTTAACTTTTTTTAGGTAGAAAGAAAATGTTGTAATCCAAGGACTGGCTCTTGATCTGAACAGCCCTTGGTTGTATATAATGGAGCCAAAACATTAGATACAAATCTATCTGAAGGCTCTTTAATAAGAAAGATGGCAAGTAAATTCTGGTTTAATATAAAAGCCCATTCAACTATTAATCAAGATTGCAGATGATTCCTAATGTGGCATCATATAATTTAATTCCCAAAAACCAGAGGAAGTGGCAGCACACATTTTTTTGAACCCATGTGATGATATCATGCAAAGACGTCCTTTCTAACCACTTCTGTGCATAGGTCATAAATTACCAACCAGACACATAGATCCCCCTTTAATATTTTAAAGTCTGATTTTTGTGCATTCTTTTCTCTTGTTCATGCTTTGTCTTAACAAATACGCTTGGCCATAATGAAAATAAACCTGCTGAAGTCTCTGTGGCCTGAGACAAGCTATAACACATTTCTGCACCACAGGGTGGGCTCATGGGATACCTACTGAGAAAATGCATCCCCTCTGCGCATGCCCAGACTATTAAAATGAATTGACATGTTAATGCTGACAGGAAAAGAGCACAAGAGAGCTTGCTAAATTACTGCTCAGTCAGGCACTAGGAATTCCTGAGTGGCTAACTCCTGAGCAAAACCTGCAGCAAGGAGACAAGGAGAAAAAAAAAAAAAGAAAAAAAAAAGAGAGGAAGAAAGGAGAAAGGGTAAAAAAAGAACGGAAGAAAAGTGGGTGAAAAAAAAGAAACTTTATTGTCAAATGCAACAAAACAAACACTAAGGGTTTGTCATGTTAGTAATGCACCTACTCATAAATCATATGGATTTTAATCATACCTGCCACCTCACCCTGCTTCTCCCCTGAGAAATTGTTTTCTTTTTGCTCCCTCCTTCACTCGCTTTCAATTATCTGGAAGCTGTTTCTCCTGTTTATTTATTTATCTAAAGTTCACATACAGTATGCATGCACAAATTTCCTCTGGGGGCCTGAGCCCAGGCAGATCATACAGGGATGCGGTGGAGCGTGGCAGCTAAACATCTCAGATGAATGTACTCAGCCTCTGAAAACCTGCTTTGGACCACGGTGACAAGAGGAGGGGAGGGCAGAAAGTAATTAGTGTGTGTACAATGATGGATTATGGCTTAATATTCAGGCATTTCACCTTTGCACTGTTATAGGTAGGCCCACAAGATGACAAACGAAGTCCACATTCTTGCCAGTGAGGGAAAAATAGAAGAAAAGGTGTGTGTGAGGGGGGAAAAAGCCCCACAGGATTTTCACTCCTTTGGCCGTGTCCTCTGTTCAGTGAATAAATTGCTTTGGTTGTTTTAGTTACTTTTCAGACCTTTTACAGTTTGGAAAATGCCAGATATATGCACATATGCATCCATGAGAAACCTGAGGGCAGCTGCTCGGTGAATTTCTGACAAGCTGGCACAATATTGTTTTTATGTCTCACAGCTTCTATATGTAACTTTAGTACTACGGAGCAACTCACTCTTTCAAATTTTAAGGAGAGAGTGAACTGCCAGTGACCTTTTCTCAGCTCTGGGAGGTGAGTGTACAGCAGAAATCCATCATCAGAGGAAGATCTTATAGACAATTTAAGGAAAAAAAAAAAAGGTATCGCTTTTGCAAGCCAGATTGAAGGAAAAATACAAGAGGACTTCAGTAAGGAGTTACAACTATAGGTTAAATAGAGTTTTAACTCCAAAAATGAGTTTAGAGTCTAACTAAAGCTCTGTATGTATATTAGGTTTATTGTAGCTTTTTCAGGAATGTTTGAAACTATAGTTGCCATGCAGGGTATTGCTCAATTAAAGGAACATCTAGACAGCTCTCCCATTTGGAACACTTGTAGAAATTAAATGGATCGCATGCAGTTTGACATTTTGCAAAATAAAAGAATAATTGGGGCACTGTATTGTTTTTGCCTTTTAAAGAGAAGAGTCAAGCTCACCCTGTGAAGCTTAGCTGGAACCAGGATCAGGAATCTGGGTCCAGATTTCTTCCCCCCACTGCTTTCTCAGAAAACTACTGATGCTCCAGTTAACCCTTGCAACACCACATACTTCCCACTGGATATTTAATACACCTCTAGCCTGATATTTTGAAGTAGTCATAACTTATTTAGTCAAATTCATGTGAGGGGAAGTAGTTTCCTGCTGTGGCAGACTGAGGTTCAATATCTCCCTCGGAAGGGTATGACCAGGTTATGAAACAGGTCCTGTGCTTCACATCCCTTGAATAAAGACTTTTTGGAGGAATTCAGCTACCTGCCAGTGTGAGGTGTGGGATGAGAGCTGGTTTCTCAGACCCCCACCCTCCCCTGCAAAAGCCAAGCAGCTCACAGACTTTCACACGTTTTTGGTTCCTGTGCAAACTCTGCCAAAACCAGAAAGCCTTGAGATCAAGGGGTTTCTGGTGTCCTGTGGTACTTCAGCCCTCTCACATAAATCAAGTTCATGCTGTGGTCAGGGCAGATTGTTCACCAACTGAGGAGCCACAAACACTTATGTGTGTGCCATCTTTTAAACATTTCAACAGCCCCGTTAAATGTTGTCACATAAGCTAAAAATTAACCGTGAAGACACTTTTCCTCACATTCACTGCAGCTGAGCCTGAAACCAAATCCCAGATGTTCCCAACAAAAGCCATCTTGAATCGCTACTTTCCAGAAAAGTGTTTCAAGGAAATCCGAGGAGGTGTCCCTTGTCCTGATTTCATGGACACTGCCAGAGGCTGCAGTGGCACTGGGGGACCTTCAGTCCAACCCAACAGGGACATTCAACCCAACTCAGGACAGCCACTGTCATGTGGCTATACAAGAAAAGACTTTGGGGTGATCTAATTTCAGCCTTACAGTACTTGAAGGGAGCCTACAAGAAAAATGGGGACTATTTACAAGGGGCTGGAATGATAGCACAGATGGAACATCTTCAAACTGAAAGAGAGCAGGTTTAGATTAGATATTAGGAAGAAATTCTGCCCTGTGAGGATGGAGAGGCCATGGCACAGGGTGCCCAGAGAAGCTGTGGCTGCCCCTGGATCCCTGGAAGTGCCCAAGGCCAGGTTGGACACAGGGGCTTGGAGCAAGCTGGGATAATGGAAGGTGTCTCTGCCCATGGCAGGGGCTGGAACTAGATGTCTCTCTGAATTACCTGAGCCAGAATGTATCACAGGTGGTTTCCTGTGATCAAAATTTAGTTTTTAAATGCTGTGAGCACTTTCTGACTGTGGCTTTTCCCACCTGAAGATCAAAGCCCTGCATGTGTACAGTTCACCCAGAAATGCCATCTTCCTTGGTATAAACTACACATTGTACGTTTGGTGCAACTTTCATTTCATTTTGTATTTTCATTTGCAGTCTCAGATATCAAAGAAAGCCAAACTGACAAAAGCCAGCTTGTAAACCCAGTCAAGTGGAGTTTTCCACAGTTTACAAAAATCAACCCATAATCGACTTTACTTAAATCTCTGAGTGCATAAAAGGCTGCAGGTTGTCAGAATAAGGCAGAAGCATAGAATCATAGAATTGCTTAAGTTGGAAGAGATCATCAAGATCATTGAGTCCAACCATTCTACAGCACTGCCAAGGCCATCACTAACCCATGTCCCCAAGTGCCACTTCTACACTGCTTTTAAATCCCTCCAGGGATGGGGACTCCACCACTGCCCTGGACAGCCTGTTCCAATGATTGACCACCTTGACAGTAAAGAAATTTTCCATAATATCCACCTAAACCTCCCTTGGCACAACTTGAGGACATTTCTGTTCCCACCAGTTGCTTGGTCTGGTGAACCCTTGCAGGAATGGAGAGTGGGTCTGAGGGATTCATTTCAGCACAGCAATTCCCCACAAATGAACAGCCAGAATTAATTAGGACTTGTCTCTACAGGTATTTCTTCAATCTCTTTTTTATTTTGCTATGAGCTCTTCTACCAGCTGGTGCTCCCAATGTCACCATTTTTTGACAGTTTTGTCTTCATGAATCTATAAGAGGTTTTAAGTTATCAGTCACCCAAATTTTTGCAAAAGAAGCATTTCTAGCAACCAGTCCAGGTATCACCAGCAATAAAATTATACAACACGGGACTCTCATGAGTTACATGGACCTAGATACAATAAAAATAACTCACCCTCAGTTTTGTGCTACTCCAATGTCAGGAATTAATGCCAAAGTTTTGACAGACCCTAAATAAAAACAAACAACAGACAAAACAAACAAACACAAAATCAAACAAAATCCCCAAGGTCTTTGGTTTGCTTCAGTTTCTCCCAACCTTGCAGCAATGTGAGTTTTCCTTATGGCTGGGGGGAAAAATGAATAGTTACCATGGAAATTGCCACAAATCTTGTTCTTTCAGCCTCCTTCAAGCTACAGAGCGTGTTTATAAAGACACACATAGAATCTACTCGTCATTAAAGAACTTAGGCAGCAATAGAACTAGGTTTTCCCAAGTTTTACAATGTATTTCACAATAATTTTCTCTGCTCTTGTTCTCATTACAGAGGCAATATTAGAATGATAATGACTTACATGCTCTGTCATAGTTTACTACTCTGACCTTTTCAGTATTCTGCCTTTTGAAAGCTTGACAGGGCCACCTCTCCTGCTTGCTTTAACATGGCAGAGAGCTGGGACCAAGGAAGGAAGGGGATAACAGCAACAGACACTCTGCCAAATTCTCTTAAGCTTTAAATAACCTTCCTGCAACTCATCATTTCTGGGGTGTATTTAAACAGATTTCCTGTCTTTCTCCCACCACTTTGTGTCCCTGGAATTGCACTGGTCATCCAGAACAATGGCTTACCCACTGTAGGTGCATTGGGAAGTGAGAGGCCTACACCCACACTTTACTATTTTAATATCAGTTTGGTCTTTTGAATTATTCATCAGCTCAAGAACAAAGTCAGATTTTTTGTCCCAGATGACCAGATGTCTGTTTTCTCAGCATGTAAAACTTTTTGGTTGAGTTTTTTTAATGTGCCATCACAGACCCCAGGCCCGTTCCCTTAGACATATGCAGCACTTACATTATTTTGTAGGATAGAAGACTTCTTCCAGCTGCATTTCCTGCAGCCAATTCCCCTGTAAATCATCAGGAGCATGAAGGAAGCTCCACAGGGTCAGTGCACAACCTGCTGCACAAGTGTGGGGTCACAGGTAGACATGCTTGCATCAAGTGTGTTCCTCCCACTCTTTCATTTCCTAGAGCATAGAGAGCCAGAGGAGCATCCTAAAGAGAGCCATTGTCAGCTCTTCTTTTCCTTGTGTACCTCTTTTAGTGGTACAAAGCCATATTCTTCTTGAAATGAGGGCACAGAAGGGCAGGAGCCTCTCAAACCACTGGAAAGCTTGTGATGGAGGAAACAGTTACAGGGATCAAAAAATCACAGAATCATTTAGAGTGGGAAAGACCTGCAAGATCATCAAGTTCAACCTTTGACCAAACAACACCCTGACAACTAATCCAGAGCACTGAGGTTCCTGGAACACCTCCAAGGGCTCCACCAGCTCCCTGGGCAGCCGCTTCCAATGCCTAATGACCTTTTCAGTGCAGAAATGCTTCCTGCTGTCCAACCACGATGTGCACAGTGTATGGGGTTCCTCGTCTCCTGGGACAATTGGGATGGGGATCCCAACATTTTGCTGTGCAGCACTGAGGAGCAGCCAGGCTGACAGCAATCTCTGCTTTTAGAGATTCAAAGGGAGCTCTCAGCCTCCTGCTGCTCGACCTGACCTCCCTCAAACACTCCCCTGATGCTGCTCCCTGCCTTCCTACAGCTGAGGTGGGGATCAAGCCACTTTCACCCTTTCACATCTCCATCTCACAGCTGTCCTCTCCAATATTACTTGCAGGTGTTTTGAGAAGACACACACACACTTCAGGCTGCCTTTTTCCCCCCTTTTCACTGCTCTGAAATAAGCTGCTCTGTGCATTAGATCTGCTCCTCAAGTACCCCACTTCAATAAAACCCAGGTGTTCCACCGCTTTCCTGTGGGATCCTGTCCCACTGCCAGGCATGTGCTCTGCACAACACCCTGACGTGGTGAGGGAAGAGTTAATGATCTCCCAGCCTACTGCTGGAGGATTATTTAGCACACCAGGTGCCTGCTGCACTCTCACTGGAGGAGAGCCTGGGAACAGAGATGAATCAGGGCTGCAGCTGTGTGAGAGAGGGGCCTGGGAGCTGGTGAGACAATCGGCATCTCCCTGGGACCCTCTGCTCTTTACACAAACACAGGGCATGTGCTGAACAAACCCATTTGGGCCCCAGCCACCCCAGCACCCCCTTTGTGGTTGGACAGTACTGAGGGTCTCACCAGCACCCTCAAAGTTTGCTGGTCCTCAGATTTGGGCAGATGCTCATCACTGCCTTTCACCTGTTGCTTTTAAAGCTGCTCTTCTCAAGTACAAACACTTCCCATGGTTGTAGGGAAATATGTTTCTATGACTTTTAGTTCCTCTTATCTTCACAAGAGTCAGACTTCAAGACACCTAAAAGCTCTTATTGCTCTTCATAGGCTCTCTTCTCCAAGTGCAGCTTCCTCTTCCTTCAAAAACGGTTTGATTTTGGAATTTTTTGGTGGATTTTGTGGGGTTTTTTTCCTAAACAATACATAATTTGATAAGTAACTCTTGAGCTTTTATTTCACACAAGAGTACAAAAACAGGGGACAACCTGTCCCACACAGGAATGCAGGGGAGACCCTCACATGGCACCAGGAAGAGTTACTGGAATTGCAAAAGTCATGGGACCAGGAGTCTGTCTTAGGTACCAACCTCAGGCACAAGAAGCTCAAGAGATGAATCTCGGAACTGTCCCAGGCCAGTGGGACTTCCCATTATCTTTTAATCAGAGTCAGTGGAAAGCTAACCTCTGATCCAATCCTGTATGGTTTGATTTCTGCAACTCACAATGTAAACAACAAATAAGTCTGTAGTGTTTCAAACAGCTTGTCAAAGAAAGGATATTTTTGATAATGAAAGTATTAAAGGAAAACCAATATGGAAACCACATTGTACCACTCCCAGGGAAGGAAGGTTTTGATCTATCTCAGCTTCTTTCCTGTGCTTAACTGTATCAGAAAAATCCACAGCGATAGACTCTCTATCTCTATGAAAGTTTTACTCTGAATGAGGTAATTCTGTTTTCTCTGGTACATCACCTCTCATCCCAGGGGGTTAAATATGATACACACAGAGAAGGCAAGGCAGATGTCCCTTGCACGAGTGGTCTCGTTATAGGGATCTCCATCTACAGCTCCCCTGCCCTGGAGGAAAGAAAAATGAATTCATGTCAAGAAAACTACAAGACTTAGAATCATGGACTGATTTGGATTGGAAGGAACCTTAAAGCTCATCTCATTCCAACCCCCTGCCATGAGCAGGGACACCTTCCACTATCCCAGGTTGCTCCAAGCCCCATCCAACCTGCCCTTGGACACTTCCAGGAATGGGATGCCACACTTCATCTCCTTTCTTTTTGTTTCCTTCCCCGACTTATGAAACAAATAATAATTAATATTAAGAAGAAAATAAAAATTAAAAAACCCCCAAACATTTACTCCCCTCCAGAGGATGAAAAAGCAGAAAAGAGAGTGATGGCACAAGTCCCCTGGGATCTGCAGTCCATGCAGAGGACTCTACATACTCTTCCCAAGTGCAGCTAAATGACATTGTAAACACCCTTCTTTTCCCTTTGTGATACCCCAGAGCAGAGTCACTGCCTCCCCTCTGCCCCCACCTGCTGTGACATCAGCTGGTTTCCCCATCCTGCAGAAGTGAGGTGGGTCCTCCCTAAAATGTGCTGGTCCAGCTACTACTGGCAAGGAGTGAAGCATTCATGGTAGGCCCTAAAGTAATCCCTAAGTGACTCTTACTACCCTGTATCCCATACCCAACTCTTTTTCCTTCTCTGTTCTCTGCTTCATGAGTTTCTTTTCACTTTCCTCAGTGTTTACTGTACTTTGAATAGTTCTGTGGCTACCATCCGTAGGAGAACCATGGGAACTGGCAGGCAATGAATGACTGGCATGCAAAAGGGTTTTTTGGGATTTTTTCTTTCCCCTTCTTCTTCTACTTCTCCTTCTTGAAAACAACCCTGGCGAGCCATCAGATGAAAAAATCCATTCTTCTGCCAGCTCCTGCCCGGTGCCAGTGTCAGGCTATTTAAAGCTCTCTGAGAAGTGGTTTGAGGAGAGGTAGTACCACAGCAGCAAATCAAGCTGCATCTTTCCCCTCCATATTAAAAAAAAAATACGAAAAACCCAACCCAAACCAGAGGTTGCCGAGCTCTCTTTGCTACCAGGCTTGACTTAAGTTAAATATCCATGCCCCTGACATAAATGTGCTCTGTAGGAATCTGTAATAAGGTACTGCAGTTAAAACTAGCAACTGCATTTTCGATGTGAGAGCATAATCCCCATTGTTACTGGGGAGTCTGGATCTTGCCACAACAGAGGGGTTTTTGTTATATTACATGCCTACCAACCAAGTCCTTTTCTTTTATAGCTCCCTATGGTAGGGAAGGGGGAAAAGAGTGGATTTAAGTTTCCAGGGAGCTGTCGGCCTTTGTAATAAGGTACATGGCTCACTGCTAGTTCACAAAGGGGGTTAGCACCAGAACCGCGGTGAACTATTCATCCTGCCAGCGAGCTCAGGTGAACGCGGCGCTCGCAGCCAAACAGGAACGCTCAGCCCCATTCACCCGGTGGCTGTGTAATGTACCACAAGCTGAAAGCTGTTCATCGAGCCAGCGGGAAATTCAGGCGTTTAGCAAGCGCTGGAACCGGAGCTGCTGTGATGGATGGTAATATCCAGAGCTCTGGAGCTGCGCGGAGAGGCCGGGCCAGGAGCGAGCGGGAGATCGGCGAGAGAGGCTGGGAGTCACGGGAGGATGGGATGAGGTGTTCCTCCTCTCCTCCTCCCTGGGAAACTGCAAGAAAAAGAGATGAATTTGATTTATTTCCCATTGTGAACTTCGGGGAAAAGAGCAAAACTAAGAGTAGAATGCACAAACAAAACAAAAGACTTAACCCTAGGGGGGAAAAAAAAAAAGCCTATTCCCCGGGTAGAAATGTGATACTCCCCAGCTTGCCCACTATCAGCACTCTGAGACCCGCTCCCAGCTGCTCTGCATTCTTGGGTTTCATCACTCAAATCTGAATTACAGGAGAGCGTTAACGCTGCCTGTGCTGCTCCTGCTGTTCCCCTGGTGCTGCTCAGCCACCACCAGAGTGATGCAGCCTGGACGGGTCAGAGTCCACCACGGCAGCAGGAGGCAGAGAATCACAGACACCTGGCAGGGCCTCCAACCCATGGGTCCCAGAGCATAGAAAACAAAGTTTAATTTCTGTCAAGACAAAGTTATTTCTAAAATTGGCCAAATAAGAAGTTGTAGCATCTATCCCTTTGAGCTGTTGGGTACAGGTGGAGAGCAAACCCATCAGCAGCCCTCTGATCCATCCCAGGAGCCCTGAAACAACAGCAAGGAGAAATTTTCCCATAAACTGCAGCTGATCAAAATCTTTTATCTTGAGATCATAGAATGGTTTGGGTTGGAAGTGAATTTAAAGACCAACTCTTTCCAAGCCCCCTGTCCATGGGCAGGGATACCTTCCACTAGACCAGGTTGCTCAAAGCCCTTTCTGACCTGGCCTTGTTCGGTCACACCCCTCCAGTCACTCTTGAACCTGTGCTTCATTTGACAGCTCATTAAAAATATAAAGATCATAAAAAATATAAAGTTTGATTCATATTAGTGCTTTGCAGAAAACATGGCACCCTGCCCTGTATTGAAATGCATCTATTATTTAATGAAATCAAGTAACATATTATTTGAGGAAACCAAGGCACCCTTGGGTGAAGAGGCTTGCAAAGGAGAAAGGAGAAATCACTGCCTATCCATAGGGGAAGTTTGGTAGGAGATGATATTCCTTTTTTCCACTCAAATGCCTTCTACCCCAGCTACACACTGCCCAAAGCCACTCAGGACTGTTAGTGCAGCATGAGCTCTCAGTGCCAGAGCAAACCCTGTTGATAAAAGGACAATAAACTGCTAAAGTTCTGTCTGAACTCTCTCCCCACCTGCTGATCTTCAGGCTTTCCCTGAGGACTAGGAAAAGCATCCCTGAAGCTTCAGCATCACCTCTTCAGTGATTTGGCATGGCCACCTCCATCTTCCCAGAGATCCTGTGCCAGCTGAGAGGGGCAGGGATCACCCTGCTCATCCCCAGCTGACCTTCCTGCCTCTGCTGCCACAGCTGTCCACTGCTGCCAGCCCACCACAGCACTTCATGAACGGGGCACAGCAAGGAAATCAGACAGTGACCCAGAGCTGGCAGGGTGTGGGGGGAACACAGCTCCAACTCCAGCCCCAAGCCTTGGCTGTGGAGTGGGATTTACATAATAATTAACTCTGGTATTCTTGGACAACTCACTTTCTGTGCAACAACTGCAGATGATTCCCCCGTACAGCCTTAAAAATCTGTCTAGCTAACAGATCCAAAAATCCAACACCTGTGTGTCAGCACGAACAGCTGTACACTTGCCACTGCTCCTCTCTCTGCAGAGGATGCCACATGCCAGTTGCTTTACTTAGAGCGTGTGGGGAGGCCAATCCATTAGAGAGAGAACACAGCATAATTAAGAAGCAACATGCTTTCTTGTTCCTGCTGCCCTAATTTTTTTTTTAGTTGGTTTTTTTTTAAGTATTTTTTTCCTCCCCCTACTTACTTTGTTTAAACAACTCCATCCACTTTATTCTGCTGATCTCCAGGCTTGCAGGGGTAGTGAACTTCGGAGGCAGGGTCTGTTTTCCCAAGTTCTCACAGCACTCATCAGCTGGCGTGTCAGGGTAGAGAAGCTTCCAGTTGAACTACATTTTTGTCCTTTTTTTTATCCCTTTCCTTTTTTTTTTCCCCTTTCCCTGAGAAATATCTTCAACAAGAAAGATCTTCTTGGAATAAATAACGGGAGACACAAAGAGTGCAGAATCTAAACACGCGCATTCCGCACGCTGCACGACGGCAACAAATGATTACATCCACCCTGAAACATCCACAGACGGTCATGTTTGTTTTCATTGCATTCCAGATATCAGTTGCAATCACTCGATATATATTTCTCTCTCTCTCTTGCTTTGTGTGTGAGTGTCTGTGTTCCCTTTATACATGGAACAGAAGAAACATTTTGCTAAACTAAGCTTTATCTTCAAAACCTGTGCTCTGGCGATGCACACTGTGTATAAAAATGTGAGCTAAAAAGGGGGTTTTAAATCCATTTGGAGCCATAATGTGAATTTATCTTCACATGAATAATTTGCACCAGTATTCCTAATTTGGCAAGCAAAGAGTGCAGCATAGCTTCACAAGCCATAGTACCTTTGTGCTCTTGATCCTCATGGGGCTACCTATACTTGTCTTTCTGTACATTGGATCACTGCTAGTGGAGGTCTGAAAAGCATCTCCAGCAATCTTTAATTCATGTGATTAAAAATTCAAAAGAAGCCCTTGTACCAGCTGTTAAACTATGTTAGTAAGCTGTAATTCAGAGTTCAAATCCCAGCAAATTGAAGGTTAGGTTAACAGGATCATTCAGTGGAACTGCATTATATCGTAGCAACTAGAACAGTAGGTGGACTGTTTTATACATGCTCATTTGCAGAAGATAAACTAAGGATGAGCAAGCTCAGAGCACTGCAAACCTTGCCTTGGATTTATTTTCCCCCCTTTCTCTTTCTGTGACATGATTTTTTTTTAGAGCCTGGCAGATGAAACCAACTGTGGGTTTTGTTTAATCTTTGCACAGATAGAAGCAGAATAAAATCAGCATGAAGTGTTTTGTTTAAGATTATCTGGAATCTGAGCAATGCATTTTTCATCTCTGAGACTAATTAGTTTAAATATTACAAAGGTGAAATGAGTTTGATGGTCTTAAGTCTGCTGTTCATTGTCCTTCAGCAAATACAGAGAAAGTATATGAGAAAAGAAATCCACCTTAGCACAGTTTGATATGGTTATTCTTTTCTCAGACTGGTTCCAAGGTAAACTTGCAGAAAGTCTGGAAGAATCAACCTTAAGCGCAAGTAAGGCTGAAAGTCTTATGTATGATTACAATTATTATTTATTATTAACACCACAATAGTCATTAGTGTTCAGCTGAGACTGAAATGCTATTGTGGAGGGTGTTGCATTAAAAAGTGACATTATTTGCTCTGCAGTGCTTACAGGCTCTGGAGCTTTACAGAGCTTGCAGGGAGAAGGTGAGAAACAGGATGTAATATCATCTTTAGTTTGCAGATGGGGAATTATGGCACAAAGTGTCTTTCCCAAAACCACACAGGAAGTGTGCAGAGCTAGAAGCTGAATCTTGATCTCCTGGAGGCTTTAACCAAAATACCATCCTTCCTGTCTATTGAAAGGATCACATATTATATAATAGGCTGCAAAGCAGACCTTTAAGGAGCCCAGACTTTAGATGTGGTCCTGTGCCTGTGGTATCCAGCAAAACAATTAGCTCATTTAAAATACCCTCATAAAGTCTTGAACTCCATGATCTTAGAGGTGTATTTCAACCTTAACAATTCTACAATTCACTCTTGTGGTTCTGGTGAATTTGCTAAGGTGGGTTTTGTACAAGAGAGGGAAGCTGGAAAAGGAGACAAACTGGTGGGAAAGGCTAGGAAAGGTTGATGACTCGCTCAGGATGGCAGGAGGGAGAGGGGCAGCAGCCTTTGTGGTTACAGGGTAATATTGGGGGACAAAGCTTCCCAATAAAAGCATTCTGGAAAACTATGTCTTTCAAATTAAGAGGAAAAGATGTTAAAGGAGGAAAAAATGCTGAGGATAAGAGTGTCAGGGGTTCTGGTAGAGGCAAAGGTGACCTGAAGAAACAGGTGAGGAGAAGTTATGTAGGAAGAAAAGACAGAAGTTTTAAGACTACAGACCTCCTGTCAAAGCATAGGAATTTTTGCATAGCTTGCAAATGTATTAAAATTTTAAAAATATATTTGCAATTTTGCCTTCTTGCTGTTGGTAAGATACCACCTAGTGAAAGCCCCAACAAACTTTGTTGTCTTTCTAGGGAGGCACTGACAGGTTGGAAGAAAGATGTCTCCTTACGCATCTTTTGGCTGAGATGCCTACGAACTTTGATCGTAGAGCTTCTTTTAATTTCCCACCTGAGACAGCATTTCTCCTGAAATAACTAAAAGTCCTGGCCATTCTTCCCAATAAACATCTTCAAATAAATTTATAAAAACCAAACCAAACCAAACAAACAATTAAAAACTGCTTGTGACCAGCACGATTGCCTGCATGTGGATGATGTGTGGTTGGTTGCTGTCATTAAAACCCTCCAGTGACAAATCCCTCCCACTGTGGGTCAGATGTCATGTCTATACACATGGCACTCCCCAAAGAATTTTAATGCTACAGCAAATACAATGTTTAAAAATAACTTTGTCTAACCAAGGGCTGAGTAAAACTTGTGAAGGACTTGGCCTTATAATTTGGAGTCATCATCATCAACAGGCTTTCACTTGGATAGCACCTTTCATTCAAAGATCTCAGAACACTTAATTTAATTAAGCCTTTCAACAATGCCATAATGCAGCCAAATGTTATAATAACTGCTTGTAGAGGTTTGAATCTGAGAC
Source organism: Hypocryptadius cinnamomeus (assembly GCA_013400635.1). NCBI lineage: Eukaryota > Metazoa > Chordata > Aves > Passeriformes > Zosteropidae > Hypocryptadius > Hypocryptadius cinnamomeus. Next base: position 10,860 of record VYZP01065553.1, on the reverse strand, counting down.
AAAGAGAGGTTAAACGAGTCTCCCAACGTCCCAGAACGAATTAATAACATAGCCAAGAAGAGGCTTCAAAGCCTCTCTGCGAGCCATGCTGCTTCCCTCCTTTCCTACCCTGACACGGGTGGGCTTCTGTGCCCACTGGGCAGTGCTGAGGGTGCCTCTGGAATTCTCTCTGCTTCCCGGGGAGCCTGGGAGCAATCTGCATGAGAAACAAGCAGCGACTGTTCAGCAGGCTTGGCTGCACCCTAAAAGGGAAGGTGGTAACGGGAACATCCTCCCCCCAGAAACAAGATGAGTAAAAGGTCTTGCAGTGCTTTCCTCCACGCCACCACTTCCTCTGGGTTACCTTGGGAAGTGGGATTGTTAGCTGTTTTCCCATGGCTGAGAGCTGTGAGATCTTTTATGGTGCATTAGTGGTCTCTCATAATCTGAGTCCAAAAAGCCACGGCTGGGAGAGTACAGTCACCTTAGCCCCATGTGGGGAATTGCCTCAGCCCTGAGGGAGGAACATCCTGTCCTCGTACCGGCAGAAAACGCTGCACTCTGACTTTTTCTAGGAGGTCCCTTGCATTCAAACGCTGTCTCGTCCTGATTCCCTTAGCCTGGGAGATCTGAGCAGCATACAGGCTGCAGTGGTATGGCTCCAGGCCATACAGCACACACTAAGCATTACCATATGTCACAGAGGCAGCTAGACAAAATCTTCCCTGCAATGCGAAGAGCAGTGCTGGATCCATGTGCAGCTCTACCAGTTAAGACCAAACAGCAAAGGTTTTGTAAAACAAAATCGGTTTGGTTTACTGCTGAGCGTCAGCAGCTGCTTTCAAATTTACAAATGCATTTACTTTCTACAGAACATAAATGAAAAGCAATTGATTTCCGAGCCACCTGCCAAGACCTGAGAAGGGGATTTGTTTTTTCCCAGGCGTTGCTGCAGGGTTTCAATCACCATGACCCACAGGTGGAGTGACCACAGGAACACTGGGACCTGCAGCTCCCATCCTGCTGCCAAAGGAGAGCTGGATCTCATGGATGTGAATTGCCCCAATCTCTGCAAGATTTGCCATTTATTACACCCAGGATTTCCCTGGCATGGAAGAGTTCCAAGATTAAATATTTGGCCTTTTTGTTCTGGGGACTATCACAAGGGAGGGGGGCACTGCAGAAGATGCATCATGCACATGGAAAGTGGGGTCTCATCAGAAAGGCCACATCCCATATCCTCCCAACTCTCTCACGAGCACAAATATTTAATGACATTCCCAGCCCCATATTTATAAAAGGCCATCTATTATCTGCTTCCAGTGGCTCCAAATTAAGTCATCTCCATGGCAGGATTGATGCCACTCACTACTGACATGATATCTTCAATTTGAGGGTAAGATAGTCATTTTGACTAATTTCCTAGTGGTAAAGCCCTGTGTAATTGAACAGTGTGGAAAACAAGTGAGGATGGGCAGAACTACAAACAAGGTCTGTGTTGCTGATGGCACCCATTTCACCAGGCCACCTAACCAAAGCCCAAGCTCCAGGAATAATATGATGCTTCAAAACATCAACTTTGGCTTTTAAAAACAAGCCCCTGGTCCTTATTATTTAGAAGTTCAAAATGTGTTTACTGCAGAAAAATCAAAAGACAAAGAACAATTCCAATTGTATTTTTGAAATCTAATTATTTGAAGCATGATCTTGGAACATTGGGAGCTGAATGCAACAGTGTAAATTACACACAAATTCCTACAAAAAGGAAATTATGTGGGTTTAAATGACAGTATAATGGCTTAAGCTTATTTATATTAATTAAGCACATCAAAATAATATGTGACTGTTAATACATAAAGCAACATTAAAATATAATGGCTGTTTTCTCTTAAAGGTTAAATGGTCTTGATTCTTTGCATGTGCAAATGAGTGTCTTTGTCATTAATTGCCATCATCTCGCTTGCTCACATTTCTTGGAAATGCAAGGCTGGGCACTTTTAGCATGCAAATTTAGCTTTAAACTCTTTGCCAGGAGAGACCTGGATCTCAATAGGACCCACACAGGTAAAGCAGAGCCTGCAGATGAGCCCTCAGCACTGTGCACTGCCTAGCTCAGCTCACAGGCTCCATGGAAGGCTCCGAGCTCAGCAGATATTTCCATCCTGCAGCAGTTCACAGTCCTTACAGCACACAACGAAACTCGCATCTTAAATTTATCTTAATGAGCTGAAATCTGCGGCCCTAATTGGCGTACACACGGCCTGGTTTTAGTTACGAGATAAACAATTTACTCCAGTATCAAGGAAACATCGGTTAGGATTTTACGAGGCTCCCAAAAATGTTTGATAAACCCACCCTTCTGTTTGTTGCAACAGCTACGGTAAAATAAACTCCCAGCACATCCCGTGGTGGCCAGGCTGAGCTCTTTGTCTCAGCCCTGCTCCCACCCAACGCCCACCAGCTTCGCACCCAGCTCGGCCAAAACACCGCCTGGGCTCCTACAGGTGTTACATTTTTTGCTCCCCCCAGTGACCAGTTCCACTGCGATTGGACTAAAATAAAATCTCCAAAAGCAATGTGCTGGCATGGCTGAGAACATACATATAAGGCCGCTGAGGTCCGCACAGCGAGGATTGCACAATAACCCATTAAAATAAACATTTGCAACCACAGATAGCTGGACTGAAATCTCTACTCTGATACAAATAACATCTGGACAACTTTTGTATGCATCTTCCAGCATAAAACACCCTTGAGAAAAAATAGAAGGCAAGCTAAAAGACAAAGGACCACTAAAGATTTTATTATGCTATGGGTGTGGTGCCATAAATTTGAGGGGATTCAGGCAAGAGTTGCCAAGCTTGAATTTAAACAGCATGTTGTTTTTAAAAGTTGTAACATTAGTGACGAACAAGTCAGTATTCTTACATAATTAATCCAGTGTGAAATAGAGTGACTGGAAGACATCCAGTGGTTTAAAAATAACTCAATCTTCTTTAAGATCCACAATACTATAGGATTTAACATTAAGGCACAGGAAGTGAAGGCATCTTGGTACAAAGCATGCTGTTTTAATTCCACCAAAGCTTTACAAATTCAGCTTAACCGAGCTCACTGTACAACAGCGCTGAGCCATGTAAAGCCAGGGAGGTTCCTCCCGAGTAGATCCCAGGTTTAAGCACCAAGATTCTTCCCTCCACCAGAAAGAATTGTCTCTGGCTGGAGATGCCGTTAAAGAGACAAAAATAGGAGTGCTTTGTTTTGCAAAATAGTAATCCTTAACTGGGAAGACTGGGAGAAAAGACAAAGATATGCGGGGAAGGTAATGAGAGTCTCCAGAAGATGTATAATCATGGGTTGGAGTTGAATGGACTTCAACATCCAGGGTTATTCCTTAGTGGTGTTTCCAGCTGGCAACAAACACAAGGGACTCCAAACTGGAGACAGCCTGAGTGGAGCTCAGTGTAATGATAAAGAAAAACAGCCAAACAAAACCCTCCTTCAACCTGAAGGCACCACTTACATTTGCAAACCAAGGGTCTGATTCTTTAAGTTACTCCCACGAGAATCTCCAGCAAAGCCACCTGTAAAAGTACGATATGTCATAGTCACTCTTCCTGCAGGCTGGATAAATTCTAGCGAAAGGTTTCCTGGCCATGAGCTGGATTATTTTTTAAGGTCTCTTCCAACTCTAACTGTTCTGTACCCTTATGTGTTTAAAATTGGCCCTTCTTAGAGAAGTGCTTGACACACTCTGCTCACTCTGAGATCACAGGAAGCACCAAACACTTGTCCCAAGTGAATTTTCCATATCTGAAGAATCACAGACCTGCCCAAAGCCCCAAGCCTGCACAATGATATCATGTTCCTTGCAGCACCGAAGTTGGTGGGGGCCCAGAAAAAGCTAAACCCTTTATTTGAAATCAGTCTCTGGAAAGCTGCTGGTCTGGATGAGGTAAGATCCAGCCAATTTTGAGCCATGTTTGATGGTGCTGAGCCAGATTTTGGCCAACTCTCCTGTATCTGAATCTAGTTACAAACAGAGAGGCTGTGTCACCTGGGGCCACCAGCCTGGAACCACCACCATGTGTCTAGCTAGACACCTTAATGATATTTCATTGTCATCCCACTGTAAAAACCTACCAGAACCAGAATTGTTCCAAAGAATATGTGAATCCCAATAAAAGGAAATAAAGCCTAAATCGATGATGGAAGGTGACTCTTCCTTAGCAAAGCATTCCCACTTTCCCTGGCTTGACATACAGGATGAGAGCAAATACATCAAAACTGTAATCTTGAATGATCAAAATAAATCACATACAATTGATTTTGACTAATGTAAAACTAACTGAATACATTTCTGGAAACAGTAGTTATGAATTAATAATAGTGATTAAGATGAATTAAATACACAGACTAAATTCTGCCCTACAACATGCTGACTTCCATGGAAACTGTGCGTGCACTTAGGGGCTGAGTCTAGCAAGTTAATTTTGAATTATTTTTATCTGTTGATTTAAAGTAGTTTGTTAAAAAGAGTTTATGTGACTAAATAACACGCTGTACCTATCAATGTTTATTGAGCTTTGACTATCATTTTCTCAAATTAACAGTGTATTTGCTTAACTATGCAAAAAGTGTCTTTGTGGAACTCATTATTGCAGGACTGCAGCAAGTCTTGACTAAACAAGTGTGACTCAGAACAGTGTCTTCATTTCAGTGGATAGGGTCACATTCCAAGAATCATTAATCCCATCTCCTGTTTTGCACCTTGTTCTCATTTAGCTACCATGAAAAGTTGAATCCACAAATTCTCCTTCCACTCTGATAGTATTGTGTCCCAAATCTGACCCAGAAATACGATGACAACTAAAATTCATTAATATTTTTGTTATATATATATATATCTTCTATAAGCCTTCCTGTCTCAAAAATAGATATATGTAAACACATATCTCTATATATATTTTATTTCTCTGTGTATATGGATGTGCATTTTCTCATCTGTATTTGTCTGTCTCTATAACAGATTAATTCATTGTGACAAACTTGTTCTTGGACTAGAAACTGTGTGAAATTTAGAGAAATGGAGTAAATTGAAATGAACCATGTGACATTTCCTATGAGGATTCACAGAGGTACGTTTGGGAAAGAGGAAAGATTGTCTCAAGTTCAAGCCCATCAGGTGCAAAAATGGCGTTTAAGACTGAACATGAGAATAGAAAGATGGAAAAAAGAAATCTGTGTATGTGGAAGTAAATACAAAATGAGCAGCGTTGTCATATGGGTTTCTGGAAGGTAGCATGTGCCAGGTTAACCTGGTATCAGTTCAGATTAATTCTGATGAGAACATCTGCAAAGAGGGACTTGTAGGTGAGCAGAGGAGATCCTGTAGGTGTTATGAGAGAGAATTAAAGGAGCTGGGCAAGCTCAGCCCAATAAACCAAAGGTTGAGATGCAGTTTCTGTCTATAGATAAACCAGTGGGGTTAAAAGTAGTGGGGAAAATATTTGTAATTAACCCAAATATGAATGGATATAATCTGTCAATTAATGAGCTTTGGGAGAAGCCTGATAAAGGGACCGGCAGTGTGAACTGTCCCACAGCTGGCCCACAAGAGCATGGGGATGAGGGATGGAAGAAAACAGCAGCCCCAGAGGCTGCTGGAGATGGATGTTGACCAATCCACAAATGGGATTATGAGCTGTGAGAGTGACCCAGAGCACAGAGGACCCCTGCTGATCCCATCGTGTTAACTTTCTTTTTTTTAAGTATGTCTCCACAAATTTTTAACATTTACCAAAAAAAAAAAAAAAAAGAAGCCAAAGTGACGAAGTTTACCAAGAGTGATAAAATCAAAATTTTCCCGTCAAAATATTCCCCCCAAACATGGAAGGCTTTGGGGTGATCTAATTTTGGCCTTCAAGTACCTGAAGGCAACCTGCAAGAAAGGTGGGGAGAAACAATTTACAAGTTCCTGGAGGGACAGGACAAGGGGGAATGGCTTTAAACTGACAGAGAGTAGGTTTAGACTGGATATTGGGAAGGAATTCTTCCCTGTGAGGGTGGGAAGGCCCTAGTACAGGATACCCAGAGAAACTGTGGCTATGCCATCCCTGGAAATGTCCAAGGCCAGGTTGGACAAGGCTTGAAGTTACATGGGGTAGTGGAAGATGTCTATGACCCCGTGGCAGGGTTTGTAATGAGATAATCTTTAAGGCCCTTTGAACCCAAACTATTCTACCATTCCATGATCGCTATAAAATATTTTCTTTTCAGCAGAAATTTTTCTCCTACATTTGTTTCTAGAGACTCAAGGCGGAAACCAGGATGTCTGGAAGGGATGTGGACATTTATGCCTCACTGCCACTGGCTGGCCTTCTCCAGAGAGCTCAGGACATGACAGAGTCAGGGTCAGTCTCTGTGTTTCTGGTGTTGAACAGCTCTTGGTCTTACCTCTTGCTGAATCCTGATGGCAAACCATGTGGTTTCTCTTGGATGGATGCTAACAGGAAAATATTTCCTCATCTGTAGGGATGTCCCAGTCCTCCTTTTTGCCACAGACTGGATAAAAATAAGGTCTGGCTCATGGCAAGGACGTTTGGAAGTATTTCTTGGAGTCTCTGATGGCTCTTCTCCCTATGAGCTGAAAGAAGGGGTTGGGCAAATGTCTCTTCATACTCATAGCTGCTCTCACCTTAGGCCAGCTGGGTGCACCAGATGCTCTAATTAGTAGACCATATCAGGACTTTTCTGACAAAATTACTTTTCTAATAGAAAATGTCCTCTCCATGAAAAGGAAAAGAGCATTTGGCTTGAAGAGTTTTCTCTCTGTGTCACTAAAATACATCTTTCTTTTTAACTGGTTGAATTTTTCAAATCAATTTCAGTTTTATCAGCAACTTAAATTGTGGATTTCTAAAATTATGATATTTTTGGAAATCCTTTCATATGAAAAATGTTGTGGTTTTGAATTTTCATCCAAGAGTTGGATTAATTTCTTTTCTAAAAACCAGAAAATATGTAATGGGCAGGGATTTCCACTTTCTAGCCAGCCATGGCTTTTAGTGGTATTATTATAATTAGTTATTTTCATTCTTTTTATGTAGAACCATTCATAAATACCCTAAATTGTAGCAAGGAGTACACACAAGTAATTTTTTAAAGCACAGGGCAATGAAAAGCAGAAACATATTTTTTAACAGAAAAAAAATCAGTAAATTAAAACTTTGATTTGAGATCAGAACTTGTACACAAATGAATTTACTGGACAGGACAGAATGTATTAAAAGCAAAGCTTTACAGTGAAATAATGAGCCTGGAAGTAACTAAATACATTTAAATGTTCCCAGTGGTCCCAGCTTTGAGAGTTGCTAACATGTAGCATAAAGAGAATTAAACTTGGCCCTTGGTCCTCAAGACAGGGAAGGTTCTCCCATACAATTCCTGGATGGACACAAGCTGCATCTGACAGGGGAGCTTGCTGCTAATTGAGGCCAATGACAAATTAGACAAATTAGAGGCCAATGACAAATTAGAGAGAAACATCCAACATAAAATAATCTGTAATTTTCATGACTCTGAATTTGATTGCACCTTGGAAACAAATAAGAAAAGAGTTTGCAACAATCATGACCTCATGCTTGTGGGTAGACAGCATAAAGGGACAGCTTGGAATTGAAATTTTTAACACTGACCTGGGATTTAGATGCCAGGGTTTGACATTCCTATGTGAACAAGTAAAAGAAATCCAGAAGGAAGTCCCCAAATGCAAAAGGAATCTTCAGAATGAGGGACAGGTATGTGGTGTGTGTCTCAGATGTTGAACCAAGTATCCATCATGGGAGCCAGTGACAGGCCAGGTGTTGACACAACATCTGGATTCCCCTTAGCAGAACATCTGTCCTACAGTGGTTTAGTACACAGTATATGAAGTCAAACATGATGGTTCTGGAGCAGGCTGATAGCTGGCATTAACATGTGTGTATTTATAATTTAAGTTTCTGTAACTCTGTGAGTCCACAGGTTAGATAGTCCTTGGCAAAATGTGTGTGGTTTTATACTGAAAGCACGAGGTTGAAAGGTTTGCTGCTGAAATATTTCCTTTCCTCATCAGAGCAGCATTCATCTATGGTATCTCTGAATAAAGGTGGTTAACAGCACCTTGAGAAAGGACACTTCAATGCTGACACTGGTTTTAGTATAAATCATTCGCTGAACCTGATATAAGCCGGGAGCTCGTGCTACCATGGTTAGTGCCCAGCAGAGAGGAGTCTGAGAAGTTGGTAGGAGATGAAACATGGATTAGAGGATGAACCAAATTTCACAGAACCACAGAAGAAGCCTTCAATGGTTTGGGGTAGAAGAGATGTCAAAAATCATCTCATTCCATCCCCCTGCCAAGGGCAGGGACCCCTTCCACTACCCCAGGTTGCTCTAAGTCCCATCCAACCTGGCCTTGAACACTTCCAGGCATCCAGAGGCAGCCACAGCTTCTCTGGGCAAGCTGGGCCAGGGCCTCACAAACCTTTGAGCAAAAAAATTTCCTCCAAACATGAAACCTAAATCTCCCCTCTTTTATTTTAAAACTTTTCCCACTTGTCCTGTCACTGTATGCCCTTGTAAAAATTTCTGGAGTAATGAGAGGAGGGGAAAAGTAAAAATGAAAATAGTCCCCAGGATAGAGAGGAAAAAAGAAAATTCCTAGGCACTATATTGCCTTCACCATTTGCAGTGGGAAGCCACATGAGTCACCCTGTAGCATCCCCATATACATGTTAAATGTTCTGCCCCTAACCTTTGCTGAAATCGGAATGAAGGGAAAAGCTTCAATCCAACCATTAATGGGAAAAGTGATTATTTGCCTTTAGAGAAGATACCCACTGAAAAATGATGACATTATGTGCTCTTTACAGGGATGCTGCAGCTTTTATAGATGCTCTTGGTACAATTCATTTCTGGGAACTGCATGTGAGAAGGTTTTACCACTGTCATTACACAGAAGTGCTATGACTGGGCTGGGAAACCTGCAGCATCTTTGGGGTTGCATCCCCTAAATGCAGCTGAAGAACAGCTGAAGTTAAGCTAAAGGCTTGGTGGTGAGAAAAAATTATGAGATTGTTTCCACCTGGCTGAAAGTGAAAATCTCAGAGCAGTGGGCACTGAAGGTACGAAGGGAAAGGAACTTGGCTTGGGAATTGGGCCCTGGGATTGCAGATCAAACCAGCAACTGAGCCAGCAACAAAAATTTCAACAGTGGCACACCTACTGCTTGTGCCTGTGCAATCCAGTGTTTTGCTTCTTTGAAATAAGCAATAAATTCACAAACACCCTGTGTTTGTGAATTATCTAAATCCAAGCTTAAAACTGCATATATGGCTTATCTTTAAAACTGCCCAGGAGAACCATGTAGCTCTTTCTAAAGTGACAATATTTTTTTTAAAACATAACTTCATTAGTTACTCCCAGTTAATAACCAGAATAGTGCATTTTTTTCCTGCTTCAACACTTTTTTACACTCTCAATTTTCACTAATACCAAAGTCTAGACTTGCTCAGCACAGCTGAGCTGAAATATTTCATGTGATATCAGCTTTTTGGCAGCCATTGGATTTGTGTACCCATCAAAACTTCATCTTCTGAGAAGAGAAAGAATTAAGAAAAAGTCATTTACCCAGTTAATTCTGTAACTATCGATTTCAGTGTAAACCCCTTCCTCTTTATAAGATTAATTTAGTTCTTCCCATGCCCCACAGAAAAATCTTGTGCCCAGAAAAAAGCTGCTATGAAAGGGATACAAATGAATCTACTTAGATAATTGTAATTCCAGTCAGACACTGGCACCATGTAGTTCATGTTTCATCATAAGAGATCAATCTCTAAGGTTTAGCCATCAGTCTAAAGAGTACAAGACAAAATTTCACCCCCGGGACTGTAAAGAAGGCAGGGTTGACTCCAGCCAATGAGATTGTACCTGGGACTTGCAAGATCTTTGGATAAGAGATTGTTTTTGCACTGTGAGAGTAAAAACATCTCTACCAGTCTTGCGGTGTTAGTGTTGAACACGTGTTTTTCTGTAAAATGAGGATTTCTTGCCCCTGTGTTCCATCAGTGATGGGTAACCAAGCCTGCAGCCATGAAACCCTGAGCGTTGCATTACAAACTCCTGCCCTACATTTGAGAAGTAACATCAAACAAAAACCCACCAGTTTCATGTATTTTTGTAGTGGAATCACAGCACAAGAATTTCCCCCTCCTCTTTTTTCTAATCAAGGACTGATTAATTAATTCTCATTATCTCCATCTCTGTCACAAAGATAGCATGGTGACACTGTCAGAAAGCTGATGCAGTTTGCCTCAGGCATGGCTGTAATTTGGTGGTGGTTGAAGTGATCTCTCGCTATTTTTGTGGGTCACATCACCCCCATGACCACAAAAAACACTCCCGGACAAGGGCTGTGTGCGCCAGGAAATAGGTGGTGAAACCAGTATGAGCCTCACTCTGCACAACTGTCAAATGAAAAGAGCACAAGAGAACAACTCACAGCCTCAGATATTCCCACAACTGCACCAAGATGTCAGACAAAGTCAGGAAATAAACCAGCTCAAAAAGGAAAAAAAGCCCTTTTG
>VYZP01065549.1:97359-115482 GCA_013400635.1 Hypocryptadius cinnamomeus | reverse complement strand
AGCTCCGCGGAGCGCTGTGGGGGGACGTGTGCGTGGATTTTCCCCCTGCTCCATCCCCACATGTCTCGCAAACACCCCGCACCCTCCCCAGCAAGCCCAGAGGCGCGGCGCGCCGGATGCCCGGCGCTGCGGGCGGGACTGCGCGGTGACCCGCGGTGTGTGTGTCTTTGAAGGAGGCCGAGATCCCGCAGGAGCTCATCGAGCGGCTGGCGCACAGCGAGATCCACAGCATCCGCGACTTGCAGCGCCTCCTGGAGATTGACTCCGTAGGTAAATTAGTCCCGTCCTCCTTCCTTCCGCGCCGTCGGCCGCCGCCGCCCCGGGGGGAGGCTCCGCACGCCCCGCGCTCCCCGCACGCCGCTCCGCGCCTCGCCCGCGACACCCGTGCGGGGACCGGCCCCGAGAGCCAGGCGACCCTGGGATGCGTGTCACAGGGAGGCGGCGGCCAGGGGGCCGATCGGGGATTAAAACTTCGTGGGGTTCAGGGTGGAGAGGGACCTTGTGACCCCCCGTGTTTTCAGAGCTCTCTCTGTCTCGCAGCGGAGAAGAATTGCCATAAGGTTTGTTGTTGGTCTTGCATTGCTCTGTTATCTTTAAACTACTGTCCTAGAGGTATTTAAAATATTTGAAACAATATTTATGAATGAAGTAATGTCTCTTCAAGTGCTGGGCTTTATTAAAAGGAAAATAAACGGTCCGCACTGATTTTAAACAGAAACCTGCATATGAAGCTTACCCTCAAAAATACACTTTTTTTTTTTTTCAAAAGAAAATAGTGCAGGGTTATTTTCTGCATCATTAGGCATGCAAATGGGTGTAGTGAGAACGTGCAGTTTAACAGATCGTTGCAGCAGTAAATCAGATCTAGCAGCATGGTATTGCTGGGTTCCTTATCATTTGGTTTCACTTGATGCACTTTGTTCCTGGTGATTTCTTCTCTCAGTAGAGAGCAAGAATAAACCCGGCACCTTTGATGTGCCCAGGGGAAGCCTGCATCTTGCTGAAGCACAAACATGGAGAAAAATTAATGAGTTCTTGCTTGCATTGGTACTGGGCCATCTCCTTTTAAACCATATGCTGTGTATTTTTGTAAAGTCTGTGCCAGGTTCAATCACCTTCATTCAGAGTTGCGGGATCCTTCTAGAGTTTAACTCTCTGCTTTTTGTACAGTGCTCTATTAACGAGCAGGAATGCACTAGGAACTTATTTTACAGTCATAGCTTTCAATTTTCATGTGATTAGAGAGCAAACGTTTTCCCATTACACTGAAAATGGGAGTATTTCTGTCTTGCACAACACTTTACCATAGAGGCTAATTAGTAATTACCAGATTGGCATTGGTTTAGTATTTTTGGAGAGCAGTGCTTCATCACTGTTGTTTATCACCACAATTAAAGAAACTTTCACAACTGGGAAGGGGCATGCAGTTCATATTTCCTCACTGAAGGCTGTTTTGGACCAGACAAGTGCACTGCTGCTAAAATCTTTTTCCCGGTGAACTTGGTGGAGTTGGCTGCTGTTGCAGAAGGGCTGGATCTGAGTGCTAGCATTTTAAAATAGTGCATACTGCTCCTGCCTTTGAGTCAGGGTTCTGTAGCTACCAGAATACATTATTTTTTCAAATACCTCAGCGTAACAAGCACATGCTTCATTTTTAAATACCACTTAGAAAGAGAGCAAAAGTTCACGTGGCTCCATTGCAAGTGAATCAGGCAGACAAGTGGGGCAACAGCAGGAGCTGAATAAATGGGTAGATGTAGCAGAGAAATTTATTTCAGAAAATAATTATTTACCTCATGGCAAATATTAACTGGAGGATGCAAGACCAAAAATGGAGAAGGTCAGCCACAAGTTTACCCATTTCATTTTGCTGTTTTCTTGCAATTTGTCAGTTTAGAAACCATTAGAGAAACAAGAGACATAAATATTTTACTATCTCTCTGTGAAACAGTAATTCCTTAAGACATGAACTCAAACAATATTAAAAAATAAAACCAAAATATTCAGCCCTTCACGCGGTTCTTGCTTATGCGAGTGCTGCTTTTGCCTGTGTGCTAAGCTGTGCTCTGAGCCACTCATGGTTGGGTTCTCATGGAGTAACCCGTCTTTACTACCCACATTTGCTTTTCCTGGGCACAGTCCTGCAGACTTTACTGTCATGACTAATTCTTACTAAAGGCTTATCAGAGTGACTAATCGAGTATTGAAATTGCTGTGCTTTCCTCAGTAAACAGGATCAGGCCTGTTTACTATATTTAGTATTAGCTTGAATTAGCAAATCAAATGTTTTCTCGTTGTCCCTGGTAAGATGATATTTCTGAAATGCGTTTCCTTAGGGCTGCAATTGCCTTTAGGGAACAGCCAGTTCAGTGAGGGCTTGTACAGTAGGTATATTTCTCTTTTATAGCATGTACTCATTTTCAGCTGGGGCACAGAACAAAATCACTCCAGTGACTATTCTCTCCCTCGTTTTAGTGCATGGTATTGCCAGTCCTTCTGCATGTGAGTAGCCCTGTTTAAACTCAGTGGGTGGACTTGAGAATTAAGAATGATCTTGTAGGCTAAGAGTTTGCAGGATCAGGCATGCATGAAGAAAATGTCTGATATTCCTGAGTAACAAGGCGGAATCTGTGGAAAATGAAGGAAGAGCAGTCATTTTCTCTCCTGCAATGCAAAACATATATTTTTAATTGGAAAAGTAAGTTTTGTAAGTCAGAGTGGGCAGGTTTTTCTTCTATTCTGACAGATTTGGTCTCTATATTGTAGCGCAGAGATGACTGATAACCCCCTTCATAAAATTAGAAACCACACCCCCAGACCATCTGGCATATTACTTAAAGAAAAACACTACCCAACATGGAGCTTATCATTGTATTCAAAAAAGAAAATCCAGGCCAGTTTGTCAGAGCCCAATGCTGCATGTCCAACTCTGAGGGTAAAGGCAGCTTGAAAATTCTTGGTTCCTATCAGGAAACAGGGCCTTGTATTAATTTGCTGCATTGGCATCCAGAGGCAGTGACAGAATTGCCTTGGCATGAAGGAGAGCAGAGTCTGACCCTGTTTAAAGGAGAAAGCATGCACAGTCCCAGGAAGTAGGCAGCTCTAGTGTGCAGAGTACAGTTTTACTACGAGCAGACTAAATCACCAAAACGGGGGCATTTCCTCTGCTCTGCTTGTGGAGCTCTCTCTGGCTCAGCAGCGTGGTTTTTCCCCTCGTGCTTCACCTCTCCCATCTGTCCTGTGGGAGGTGGAGTTCATTTCATCACCTATTATGTTTGCCTCCCGCTGGGAACAGATTTTCCCCAAGTCATCTGCCTGCATGGGGAGAGGCAGGGCTGAGTGTGCCTCTTTGCACGGGTTAAGGGCATCCACCAGGGTCACCTTAGGCCATGTGAATTTAACGGCCTGTGATTAAGAACTAGCAGAGCAGCTTTTGTTAAGTGGAGAAACGTTCTAAATTAACTGTATACTTCCATGGAAAAAACGTTAGGCTGCTGCAGAGTTCAACCTTTTGGAAAATGGGCTGTTGGCTCAGGGGGTTTTGGTGTGGTGCTCAATGAAGGATATTACAGTGCAATGTTTTGGCTTCTCTTGCACCTCTTACACATCATGAGAGGCATCTTCCATGTGTGGCCTGTGTTTTTCCTGAGACAGATGAGGGAATATTCCTCCTCCTTTACAGTTGTTTGATCACACCTAGGTAAAGGAAAAAAAATACCAACCTAAACAAAACAGGATCTTGTGAGCTGCTACTTATATTTCCTTTAACAGATCAAAGTTGAAAACTTAATGACATCTATCTCTGCAGTTGGATGTCAGAAGGGCAAATTTTGCATCAGCCAAAAGGAAGATCAGAAAAACAGACTGATGTTGCTGTGGGCTTTCTGGCTCTAGAACCGATTCTAAGGCAGAGCATGTCAGCTTATTGTACCTTACATTGAATTCCTGAAAAAAATGAAATTATTAGAATTTCCTGAACTGCTGCTGTTGGTACTAGAAGTCTTGGATCTGTATTTTCTGGATCAAAGTGAAATCTAGAAGGGTTTGCACTAAGACTGGATGTATTGGTGGTTGTACCTCACATAAAATAGTTTGGTAAGAAGGTGGAAATTCGAAATTATAAATTGATAAACAGAAAATAGAAGTAAACTTAGGATACTTTCCACATGCTTCTTGAGTGAGAAGAGTAATCATGTATTGGCAGAATGTCACAGGAACTCTTTGATTTATATTCCATGACCCAGTGGAAAATTGCCAATCTGACAAAAAAGAACAATTTCAGCTACACTAATGGATTGACCAAGGCTAATTGCAAGAGTTTGTATGCCCATCATTGATATGTTGTCAGTACATAAAAGATTACAGAGAAATTTCTTGATCGGCTGCCATGAAAACATTTTTTTATTATTAAAATGTTAAAAGTAAGCTACACTAATCTGGCTCTGTGCAGCATCCTCTATCTTCACTTGGTGATGAGCAGTGTTCGAATTCTAAACTAAGAACCACCCATTTCTAGGCTTTCTGCTCTAAGCCTCATTTTGTGAGGTGCTAAGCACCTATAAACTCACATTTCCTTTGCTAAGAGCTTATCCTCACCCTGCAACTAAATCAGTACATTGGGGGAAAAACTGATACAAATTAAGTATCACCCTTCCTCAATGTAGCATCATGGTTTTAATGAAATAAAAGGAAGTCTTCTGGCCACACATTCAGAGCCAAGTGTGAGTATCAAAGCTGACTTGGTGATTTTTCATTCCTGCTTGGGCAAGACTCCTGTTGACTTAAACATTGTTTGAAGTGCATTGATTTTCCCATTGACTTAATGGGAAATTTCATTGACTTCCTGGGAAATGGAATTCCTTCCAAATGCCTGTGGGAATCAGAGGGGACACTTAAGTGCCTTTAGCATTGTAGTGTCTTCTTGTTCCAGCCATGCCCCATGATTCTGTTATCAAACCAAACTCGGATGGTGTGTTGGTAGAAATAATACAATTTGTGTTAGATAATGCATTGAGGTTTGACTGGAGCTTGTTCTGCTGAGCTGGCTGTGTAGATCTCTTTCTGCAACCCTCACAGAGAGACATGAACTTAGGAACTGCTATGCATGCTTAAGATATATAGTGAGACAGTGAGGTACAGTATAAGCCAGAGGCCTTCTTCACCTTAGAAATCATCTTATAAGCAACACATCTCCTCGAGTTGTCATTTTGCTTTATAAACATGGTGATGGAAAAAGGCTAATTGCAGCTGAGTCGAGCAGTTATGTGTAAGCACATGACTTAACATACTGGTTAGCTGATCATACCAGTCCTTTGGTTCTTACCAGCTTCTTTAAAGGAGGCAGCAAGGGATCCGTCATGCTAGGAAGGAGCTGTGCCAGCATTGCTGAGTGTGGGATTAGGAGCCGTGGCCCAGCCCTGCCGTGGTGCTGGCAGCCCTGCCACCTTCCCTTTCCAGCCTGATGCCTGTGCCCACCAAGCAGTTGGGATTAGAGGCATTACTTTTGTGTTTAATCTCCTTTTAAACACTGTTTGCTTGTGCATGGACATGCTCCTTGCTCTGAGCCTAGCTTGGATCTCAGGCTGAGCAGAATTCATGCTGCTTTCAAGTATCACTTCATTGCCTCAAATTGAGGGAGAGGTTGTGACAACTTGAAGCTGCCAAAAAGGAGGTCAGTATTAAGGTGTTGGGTGGCTGAGTGCTAGGAAACAGAAGAGGGCTGGAGGCACATCAGAACGGATCCTCATTTTGCATAACACCATTTGGGATCAGGTGGATGGCCTGGTGCCATTGGAATGGGATGTGGGAGACCTGGCTCCACTCCCCAGCTCAGTTGCAAACTTCCTGTGGGATCTCTGGCAAGCCATTTTATTTATACCACTGATGAGTTTTCTGGAGTATGGGGTGCAATAAAAGCAGAAATAATACCCTTTAGTCATTGCTGTGTTACATTACCGGACTGGGGCTGCAAATAAGGCCCAATACCAGCTAATTAGTCAGGTTCCAAAATTTCCCATCAAAATCTAGGGGAAACAAGTAGCACAGATAGGAACTAGGAGCCAATTTATTTGGATAAATTGAGACTAATGACTAATTTCATACAGGGATCTGTTCAGCTGATAAGGAGAATAGGCAGGACCAGTGGGTGATCCTGGCACTACCTCTTGGACCTCTGATTTTATTTTCTTTTAGCTACTTACAATAGTATTTTCCAAGAAGTAATGATAAACCCTGAGATGCAGAACTCTTTCTAAGGTGCTGAAGATCCTGCTGTCTTCCTGTCTCACCTGGCTGTACAGGTGATTTCACAAGCTGCATGTTCCTTAGGGCACAATTTCTTGGAGGGAGGAGAAAAGGAGTTGGTTGTTTTGTGGAGCAGAGCCTTATGATGTGTGTTACTAATAAAGCTGAGATTAAAACAAGTTCCAGAGACAGACAGCTGTGTGTACAGAACAAACTGGAAGCAGGGAGTGTGACAGTGCAGAAGATGGGAGTGTAGGGTGTTGGTAGCTTGCAGAGAGGGTAATTGAGTACTGTGTAATACCCTTTTGCATTTTTTTAGAGAGTGTCACAGTTTTCTTAGGAGCCAGCAGTGAAACCTTGAAACTCTGCAGTGATGTTCCAGAGGACACTCCAAGCAGCAGAGTGCTAAACCCCTTAGTTTGGGTGTCCTGGGGTCTGTGTGCAGTTCTCCTTTGGTTCCTTCTTCCTCATCCCCCATTTGCAGACTGTGCTTGTGGTTTTCAGACCTCACGGCATGGGACACGACCTGAACTGCTTCACTTAACAAACCCAAATAGCTGGAGCAGTTATTTTGTTGTTTTTTATGATAAATGAAATGCCAAGTTTTCCATCTTTGCTTTTTCTCATGGCCCTTTAACCCATGTGGTAGGCTTATTTAGGGAACAAGACAAGCCTGGATGCAGTCCCAGAGTTTGCAGTAGCTTCAGATGCCCCTCCAAAGGTTAGGATACTTCACAGGGGATTTGTTCTGCAACAGAGAGGCTAAAAGGAAACCCATGCTAGTTACTTTTTGCTTTTGATTCTGCCCTAGTACTGCCCTGAAAACCAAGCAATAGAAAATTTACAGAGGCAGCATTGTTGCTATTGGGTCTAATACTATATTTTCTACTGTTGCCTCATACCAGAACTTCAAAATGTTTGTAAGAAACATTTCACATGCAGGATTATTGTTCCTATTTCTACACCTTTCCAGTAAGAAAAGCTGTATTATGCCTTTCACATAAAAATGCAAGTGTTTTACTTTAGATATGGTTCTGTGCCACAGTGTGTGCAGTGTTTCTGAGGGCTTTCAGTAAAATGGATATTGGAATTAAATTGTGCATGCTTATACATGACATTCAATTCTTTATTTTCTAATAAAGGCAGTGTCTTTATTCCCTGCCTTATGCCCTTGCAATTGCATTAACAGGGGTTACATTAGACTGATTGTAGCAGGATTTGGTCTTGTGCCTATGAACAGCACAGATTTGTACCTGTGGAACAGCACTGTAGAGACACTGGTGCACATAACATACCTGAGGTTTAATGTTTTGTTTCCTGTTCTAGGATATGATGATGTTTCAGAAACAAACTTGAGATCTTACAGTGTTCATTCTGCTAAACATGTGCAAGAGAACCGTCCTGTGCCCATTCGCAGAAAAAGAAGCATTGGTAAGAAACAAGTTATTTGTACTTTGGGAGTGAAAGCAGAGGGGGTGCTTTTGGTCAGCCAAGGAGGACATTTCACTGGAAAAATGTGACATGCACAAAGGAAAAAAAGGGCCATTTCTAGCTTCTGGCTTTCTTTTTGCACAAAACGAGCCATTGCCTGAGAAGCTGTCTTCTGGAGGATGTCCATAGGAGACAGACATGCACAAATTCTTTACCTTCACTTTCTTGTTGCAGCATGTTGGAAAGCTAGACCTCGGTTAGAAAATGCTGTGATATTCAATGTATAATTCATAGTGTGGGGAACAACTACAGCAGTGTGCTTTAAAAAACATCAACAGTTGGTAGAGTTTTCAGTACAGAAGCTCCACAAAAGGAAACAGCTTGACTCTTTATTCATAAGAAAAATACAGTTTATCCCAAAAATTAAAAGCCATTGATGGAAACGCTGGGGCATTGATTTCCATCACAATGTAGGGCACCAGGCTTGTTTACAGGGGATTTTATCCTTATTAATGATGATGAGGATGCAAAAAAGCCCAAATCTAAATTATAAAAGGGACGTGCAAATAGGATTTATGTGCGGTGCTTGTTCATCTGATTTAGGTGTGAGTGTTCCACCATTCCGCTGGACTGTGGAAAACATCCACGGTGCTATCCCTGGTGGGTAATTCAGTGTGTTTGTCCTTGGAGCTGTGGTGGCAGGCAGAGAGAGCCCAGCTTGCTGTCAGCAGGGATTTGCAGTGTGAGTTGGCAGGCACTTTGGCTGCCTGGGGAGAGCAGCGGTGCTGAAGCAGCCGGCGACGTTGGCACCTCACCCTGCAAGGTGCTGGATGCCTCCCCACCAGAGGCACTGGGAACTGGGTGTGCTCAATAACTTGTAGGAGTTGCCAGCTCTCTTGCAGTATTGCATCTGTTAATTTTCTTGAGTTCATGGCACTGGGGGCTGAGAGTAAGGATTTTCATTCTGTTTAGTCTATTGGAATGCATCTCTTTCAAAACTAAGCCTAGATTTCCATGTTGCAGGCACAGGCTAGGCCTGAGCTTCTTGTGCTTAAGAACTAAGTGAAGAAGTGCAGGCAATGTTCCAGTTCCCTGACACATCTAACCCAAAGCTATCACAAGCTTCCACTGTAAGGCAAAAAAAAAAAAAAAAAAAAATCCCAGCTGTCTTTGGAGAACTTATCAGCAAACAACTTGTCTCTGAAATTGCTATTTTTTTCTGGACTGTTTTGAAATATCAGCTTGACTTCTTAAACAGTTCCTAGGTTGATGATGATACATAGTTTGGATCATGGCAGCATCACACAGTAGTACAGAGCTACTCTTTATAATCCTAAACAAGCTCACCTTACCTGAGCCCACCAGGATATTGGTTTAACTGCAGGTTTTTCAGTCATACTGCTCTAGTGGTTTTGCATCATTCAAGAAATAACAAATTAAATAAAGCCCACCATGGACAAGGCTTAGATGACTTCAGAAAAAATGGCAGTTGCCCTTTGGAATGGTGGATGAACCAGACTCCCTGATTCGGGAATGTTACAGTTCTGGAAGTGGAAACCCAAGTCTTGAAAGTTTCAAGCTGGTGCAGGTTGTTTCCCAGCTGTGCAAATTGGGTATGATACAGATAATCCTCAGTTTAACTTCTGAGGCAGCGTTTGCCAGGTGTTGCATGTTTGTGTGATGGTATTTGTGTGCAGTGATGACCCCAGTGCTGGAAAGCAACAGCTGCTGTTGCACAGTCACTCTGAGGGGTCACAGTCACTCTGTACTAGGGGGGCATCGAATGTGGAGGAGCTCCTGGCTTGTTGTCACTTCCAGAGCCAGGATTGCCTTATCTCATAGTATGTGCTCCAAGCTGTGTCGGGTGCCAGGCCACTGTAAACCCTCATTTTAGGGCTGGGCTTTGGGAGCGAGTCAAGCTTGTCCCCAGGGTAACACCACAGCTCAGCTGTAAGCACACAGCGCTCAGCACTGGCTTCCCAGTGCCCAGTGGGGACTGGGAGCACTGGCCCCACGTGTGCCTCATCCAGGTGGGTGCTCTGGAGCGGGAGCAGCTGCTCACCCGGGCTGTGACTCTCCTGTGCCCGCAGAGGAGGCTATCCCGGCGGTGTGCAAGACGCGGACGGTGATCTACGAGATACCTCGGAGCCAGATCGACCCCACCTCGGCCAACTTCCTGATATGGCCGCCCTGCGTGGAGGTGAAGCGCTGCACCGGCTGCTGCAACACCAGCAGCGTCAAGTGCCAGCCCTCCCGGATACACCACAGGAGTGTCAAGGTGAGCAGGGTCCTGACTGGCTCCTCTTCAGCCTGGGAACTCCACTTACCCCTGACCCAAATCTCTGCTATCCATCCTCGCACAGAATGCCCCTCTCTGTTTATGGCCTTTTCAAGTGACGTGATCTTTGGAAAATCTTGGGTTTGGATTTGGTTTTCACAGGATTCCCTTTAGGTTTTCTCTTTTTTTTTTTTTTTTTTTTTTTCCCAATGAAAATAAAGTTGATTGTGCCTTTCCCATGATCTCGCACAGTACAGATCTTAAAGTTAAGAAGATAAAATGACTCAAGGGGCATTGGACTTAAAAAAATAAATAAATCACACTATGGAATGCTGTTTTCTTAATTAAATATTATGCAGCCTAAATTGGGCTTTTATATTTGACAACATAACACTTTTGATCTGAAAAAATGTGTTTCAAATTATCTTACCCCAGGGATAGAATACTCAACAGCTTCATGCTGTATTTACTCATTAGACAAAATCCCTATTGCAACTTTCCAGTAAATATTACGTGAAATATTTATGTTCATTGGGCTTCACTGTGTTCTAATTTTTATCAGTATTTAAACAAGTACTGTTGATCTACATCTGTGTGTAGGAGATTAGACTTACACTTAGCATTCATATTGTGAAGACTCTGAGTTCTTGTTGCCCTGAATTTCTTAAGAGCAGAATTAAAATAAACCCCGCCACATTCTTGAACGTAAAATTGCTCAGGACAACACACTGATTGCTTCACTTGCAATGGATTTCTTTTGAAAAGTGCTGTTCACATAGTGCTGTACATCCTAAAACAAAAATAAGGCACCTAAACCATTTCATTGTTTTTCATACACTGTTTTTCATACATGCAGACGTGTCTGGGCAGAATTTCTTTTTCTTTTCTGTTTCTGAACATCTGACAAAAATGTTTTTGCATCCAAATAAGCTGGAGAAACATTGAGATTCCTTCAGTGTTCCCAAAAATAATCATACCTTTACACTTGCTTGCTTCCTTGCCTTCGTGGGATACGCTTTGCAGAAACAATTAAAAATTATGTAAAAATTTGGATCAATAATTACTTGGGGGCTGAGAACAAACTGGAGAGATTGAAGGACTACAATTGTAAACCTTTCTGAACAGGAGCTAAAAAGCAAAGTGCCTCAGGGCTGAGATATTTAGTGCTGTTGCCTTTGGGTTTAATGCAGCTTCCACTTGATTTTGTGTAGCAGCAAACATGTACAGAGCAGCTGGATGTGCTCAGCAAAGAGCTGAGACGTGTGTGATGATCTTGCTGTTGATACCTGTGTGTGATATTGAGCAATATTGTGATATTGTGCTTCTCTCCTACCCCTGAGGGATGGGGGAGATGACAGATGAGACAGAGGGTCTTGGCTGTCCCCCTGCTGCTGGGACAGCGAGTGTTCCCTAAGAGCTGCAAACTCCTGGCAGCAGCTTTGCAGGATGGCACTGCTGGGGCTGCTTCCCCAGCACACCACCACATTGAAGGAATTTTAGTCTCTCAGCCCCTTGTAGTGCTTTTAGATTTGCATTCATTTTCGTAGGGCACAAACTAAAAGTAGGCTCAGCTGAGCAGCTGCTTTTCGTGGCTGTGTAAATATATTGCCACCAGCAATATCAATATACGTCAGCCAGCTTTGGAGGACATTTTTTTTTTCCAAGCTCCAAGACTGCTCCAAACAGTCATTAAGTAGCAGGGGAAAAAAAGGACAAGAGGTCAAGCAGGAACAGGATGTTCATTGTAAAGGTTGTAGGCTGACCCCACTGTAACACCAGAACTCTTAGAACAGAATCCATATTTATGCCCTCCAGAGTCAGATCCCCTTGTAGCTTTGATGTAATTGATGGTTTTCTGAGCCTTTTGCCAATCCTAAGTTTAGAGCTGAATGTCTGCTCATGCCATTAAGTAGCTGGCTCAGAGCGAGGGTCCCTGGAAAGGTGGGAGCGGTTTTGGAGAGCCTTCTCAGCTGCTCTGCAGCGCATTGGAAAGCCGGTTTGTGTTTTCCCCTGATGTCAGACTGCATAAAAGCTCTCTTTTGATGGAACTTTGAAAAGGCTTTCCCCGCTTCCTCCTCATTGACAAGGTAGTGAGATCATAGCTGGCCCATTCACACTAGAAAAATGTTCATCCAGAAAGGTCAGCAAGTGGGTTTGCATCATCCAGCAGGCGAAAGCAAAGGGTGTTTTCTTTGTCTCACTGAGGGCCACTGTAGTCAAGGTTAAGAGACGGCTGGGGCAGTGTGGGAGGAGCAGTGGAGGTGCTTGTGTTGGGGCATTTCATTCCTGGGACATGATTCAAAGGCTGGAGGGTTCAGGGATGTCCTTTCTCCATCTCCACTGAGCTCTCATCAGTGAAATACCCATTAATGTGGAATTGAAGCTGTAGGGAGGCTCCAAGCCAGGGGTGTTGGTGGAACAGCTTCCCTGAAATGGGTCTTGTAAGGTTTCCCTTTCATGGGTGGGTTTCATTAGTGCAAGGTGGGTTTGCTCTGCATGGTGGCAGTGAGCCCATGAGAGCACAGCCTCTGGCCCTAAAGACACCTCTGTTCAGCAAACTGCACCTGCACTGCCCTCAGAACTCAGACTGAGATGGAGAGGCTGGCTGGGAGCTGCTCTTTGATGGGAAGGAAAGGATTCTATTTCTCTCCTTGTAGAGCAGTGGTGACAAGGATGGGGGAGTTAGGGATGTTGGTGTCTGTTGCAGAGAGATTTTCTTCTCTGTATGCTAAAGCATTTCAGCAACATCTGCAGATCCTGTTGCTTCTGTGCAGTGAGTTCAAGTACTTACCAAGTACCAGACCATGATTTATTTGGGGGGTTCTGAACAAAGGTCTTCCCAAGAGGCTCTTGAGCATGGTGGTGTTCTTGGTGGGTTTGATCACAGAAGCAGAAAATCATTAATATTATTGAGCAAATCCTGCCTATACTACTAATTTTGAATAGCCGAGCCAAGCAATATGATTGTTTGCAGCAATGCTCATATGCAAATGAAGAAACAAGAGCTAAATGACTCCATCTCCCTCAGCTTTGCATCAGGTTGGCCTTGAGCAGAAGCCCTGCCAGCTTCAGCCATTTCTGTATATTCAATATTGATCTGGGGAATCTTAACCTGGCATATTCTTAGAGTACATTAATGTGAGGGTGAGGTGCAGAGAAAAGGAGCTGGACAGGAGGGAATGCAGGAGCAGCTCCTCAGCTGTCACTGGGGAGTTGTTCAGAGGTTGGAAAAAAATGCTGGAGTTCAAGATGAGCTGTTCAGCAGAGCTACCCAGCCTCAGAGTGGGTTGAAAAGGCCTTGCAAAACACATGGGATGTGTAGGTGAAATGGCTGTATGTCACATCTGCAGGCTTAAGAACCTTTTTCCTCTGCCATTGGGATAAGCAGCACTTGGATTGCGCTGTGGCTTAACTGCAGTTGCAGGCAGGACCAGGTATCAAAGGTCAGTTTAGGAATGAGAGAAACAAAGGAAACCCTGACAGAGGTGAAGGTGGAAAAGCAGCGAGGTGCCCTTGGAGCATGGGAAGCCCTGTCAGCCTGGCAGGGTCTGGCTGCTCTGCTCAGGGATACAGAGACCCCACACAGCCATTCCTGCCCTCCTGTCCCTGCAGCAGTGACTTGCCAGGCCCTGAAGGCTCCTGATGCTTCCCCAGTCCTTTAGTCCCTCTTGGCTCACATCTTCCTCACAGACAGGTTTTCCACCATTGTATCAGCATGCAGTTATTTTCATATGGAAGCAAAAGATGATTCCAAGAAGTATTCTCATTCAGTTGCTTTTTGCGCTTGTTTCCATCCAGTATTTAGGTATCAGCACATGAGTTCTGCTGTTATGAGGAACTTTCTGTGCTGACACTTCTCTTGTGAGCTCCTGCCCATGAGAAATTTTAGTTTCATGCTGGAGGTGTTCTGGACATTTCTGCTTACAGTCTTGGTTTTTTTTTTTTTTTTCCCCTGCTATTAATCCCTGATTTCATCTCTCTTGGAGAATCTCTAAAAAAAAGTGTTCCCATGATGTTTCCATTCGGCCACATATTTTTATCAGATTTTATTTTCATTTTTACTTAGCCACCACACTGTATTGCAGGATGTAGACCTGGAATCTGCACTGATGCAAGTATGATGTCACTGACTATATACACCATTTGAGAAGCTAATCAGTTATTTCACTGTCTTGTTCTCAAAGAGTTTTTATGTAGTGATATTTTCTGGATCTGAAGGGCTTGAGGATTTTTATTTTTGTTACATTAGAGGCAGGTAAAAGAAGATTGTTGATTTGTCGAGGACTGACCACCTCGAAGTTCTGTGTAATACACTTGAGAAACTGTACAATATGAACACCAGGGAGAAAAATGCAAAGAAGAAAAAATCATCTGTACACAAGGCCAAATCCCATGCTGTTGGCACAGCTACTCCTGAAAATGTGACCTGCAGCCTTCATCATTGTAGATCAGCATTATGTGTGGCGGCAGGTGTTAACAGGTGACACAGACACAGCAGCTTATCTGCTTTGTGCTGCTTCACTTACAGTATTTACAACATCTACAAAATGGCATTCCTTTAACTTGTGTAGCGTGAAGTAGGGCAGTGGAACGTGTACTGGATTGTATTTTAACTAGAATATTAAAGCCAGCTTTAAATTGCTGCATAAATTCATTATGATCCTCCACAAAGTATTACTGTTTCTGGTTACTTAACTGTTGTTTAATACCAAATAGCCACAGGAACTGCATATATCTTTCAGTTTGTAAAACCAAGCGAAACAAGGACACGCTTTTAAAAGCTTGATTACAGTTTATTTTTGTTGCATGTAATTTTCAACAAGACTGGTTTATTCTAACAGCTGTAATAAGCATGGCAGAGCTGAGAGCTGTTTTGTGATTGCTGGGTCCCTTTCTTTGTCTCTGGTGATGGAGGTGTCTTAATTACTGTTTGTTTTCATAAATTTTAAGGATTAGTCATCCTTTGACGCCAGATGATTCAGTTGTACCATACATTTTCAAATCATCGTGTTCAAAGTCTTGGTGGAGTTGGGTTCTGATAGGAAATTTTGAAACCTTTAACTGCTTCAACCCGTAGTTAGTCTTTCAGATAAAGTGTTCTGGTATGTCATGGCCAGCTCTCAATCTGTTTACATGGAGAGCTGACAGTTTCAGAATATACCTTCTAATATGGGTACTTTAGTTATTTCATCTGTCTCTGTAACTTTTGTTTGCTGAATGAAATGAAAATCATCTCCAGATCCTGTTGACACAAGGGGTGGTGACTAAAACATGGATCTGAACTCCTTGCTCTGTGAAAGCTCAGGCAAATCTCCCATTGGCTTTAGAAAGGCCAGGATTTTGCTCTAGCTTCTCTCACTGGCATTCAGAGGCCCTTGATAGTTGAGACCCCAGAGCCAGGAGGGTGTTTCTGGGAACTGGCAATAGAATGGGTTTTTCCAGCCACCACTCTCATTTTGTGACACTGTTGTTCCAGTTTTGAAAGGGCAGGGGAATGATTTTCACAGTGTGAAGAGTGATTTGGAGCACTGAATCCCCACCAAACACACAAGGAAATCATGGCTGGGAGTGTCACTGTGGATGCTTTAATTGGTAGTGACTGGAGCTTTTGGATGGACCAGCCTTTATGGCTTTGTCATGTAACTTCTGTAGAGACAACCAGCCTCTCCTGTCCTTCTGCTCCCTCACCTCATTTATACAGCATCCCTGTGATTTTTAATCTTGTTTGCTGGGACAGCCACACTGCAGTGCCCTATTGTCAGATGAGTAGCTCTGAGAAGCCATGATTTAATTGCAGTGATTTCCATTGCAAGCAAATGCTCACCACCTATTCTGCAGTGCCCAACACAGTTTAGAGCTAAACACTGGACCCCTTACAAACTCTCCAGCACTCTCCTTGCCCACATTAGGCCATATTCCCTTGCATGGCCCTGACCATCATGCCCACTACACTTAGCACAAATCAGTGCCCAGCATCCCACAAGCCATTTCAATACCCCAGAACATCAGTGCTCTGCCCTCTCTGCCATTCCTCCTCTCCTGGCTGTCAGCCTGTGGGTCAGGATGTCCTTGTGTTCAGTATCCCCCCCACCCCAACATCCTTCTGTTCTGCCTTGGTTTCCTTCAGATGAGACATCCGTATTTAGCCAGAGTTGCTCCAGCATGATTCTTCCTCCAACCTCAACTTGCCCTCCAGACATTTTTGCTTTAAGGGTGCCAGAAGTGGAGCAGTGGAGTTGTGAACAGTTGGAAGGGCTGGGGAGAAATATTCTGTCTGCCAGCTTTCCACAATAAAGCCAAAGGCTGTACCCAGCTCAGGAATGGTGGTTCCCTTGGTCCTAAAAACTGTGCTTGAGAGCTCTTGTGAACAAGCCTCAGGTTATTGCAGTGAGTAGGAATGAAACTGCTTTCCAAGGTGATGTTCAGATCCTGGTCGTATAAGGTTGAGCACTTCACATTCAGAGGGCTCTGCAGACACCAATTTGTAAATAATAAAATGTATTGGAAACCAATCTAATGCCTTCACTGTCAGCCTTTAACAACGCTTACAGAAGATTGTGCTAAAAGTGGCAGTTTACAAGAAAAACCACTGATTTCAATCTGTATAGAAGTTTATTGTGATAGATGTGGAAACTGAGTTGCTTAAAACATCAAACCAAAATGAATGGGAAATTGTTTTATCTCTTGGGGGAAAATTGTTTCAAACTACTGAACTTGAATAAACAAATAGTCTGTGCAATAAATAGTTACACGATGCACAATTAAGATAAAAGATTATTAGTATGCTAACGTTTTATATGGGTTTGGCTACATTAAAAATAGAGGTATATAGTTATCTGTCTTCAGTTCTGAACTGTAACCATGTTGATGTGTCTCAGTACATACCTCATCGTATTTTATAGGTGGCAAAAGTGGAGTATGTTAGAAAAAAGCCAAAATTAAAAGAAGTTCTGGTGAGATTAGAAGAGCATATGGAATGCACCTGTACATCATCAAATACTAATTCAGATTATAGAGAAGAAGAAACTGGTATGTTTTCCTTTTATTTTTGCATTAATGCTGATTTCATATGGACCTCATTTTTATATTAGTAAAGAACATAAAACAAATGTTGCATACAGTGAACTGAATAGAGAAGCTCCCAGCTACTTCTCTGTGTTGAAGATGCCAAATGAGGGCCAGTTTGTGCTGTATAAGGAGTTTGGATTTCAAATTTTATGTGTACACTTCTCGTTAGGTTGGCCTTTAAATAAATACAAATGCCCAGTAGTGTTCAGGTCTTGCTTCACTAAGTTAAAGGTTGTCATGTTGCAGCTCGTGGATGAACTCTGTTGCCTAATTTCTTTGACTTTGTGGATAACACTGAGATTTACTTGACCTTGGGGAAAATATGAATGAAATTAATGTAAAGCATTTGGGAATAAATTCAGGATTCAGGGCTAAGGAGTTGGTTTGGAAGCAACATTGCTCATTCCTGTTGTTTCCTTACGTGTGTATACTCAAGAATTTGTCAGTTGTCACATTAAACCTAAATCTGGCTTGTCAAGCCAACCTTTGAGTTATAGTAGGGAAAAATTTGTGGGGAAAAATTACTTCCAATCTGGATTTCATACAATCATCCTGAATTAATCTAAAATCATTGGCTCTGATCTACTTACAACAGTGCAATCAATGCAGAGCTTGGCACACTTGTTCAGGAAACCCACTATGGTAAAAAGGACATTTCCTTTTCTCCTGATACTGGTTGAAAGCAGCTATAAAAGTTTGTTTTGCCCCTGCAGGGAATTTAAGGGTGCAGTAGAACCAGCCCAAAATTAAAGAGTCAGTGGAGAGCAGGTAAACATAGGAGGAAAGCTGCCCAAAGGTGATAGGTTTTGTAGGTGGCTGGGTGAGGAGGGGTTTTCTGTACTGGCTCCATCCAGCAGGGAGACATAAACCTGGTCCAAGCAATTGTAAACTTCAGTTGCTATGTACAGAGCAGAGGAGTTAGAATTTCTATAAAAGCAAAGTCAGACATCTGCTGCAATTTTACTGGACATCAATTTATAATCAGAGCTGAGTGTTTAGCTAAAACTAGGTGGAGTTATAAGACAAAACCACATATAAAGTGGCTATTTTTAATGTGGGTATGGTTTGATACATTTCCTATGTCTCCCGTTTGGAAAAAAAGT
>VYZP01065549.1:69220-92630 GCA_013400635.1 Hypocryptadius cinnamomeus | reverse complement strand
TGTCCAGGGATCCAGAACTTCTTGGTGTGATTATGCCTTTTTCTCAGGTCTTGTCTGATCAGAAAGGACATACAGAGAGGACTGCCCAAACCCAATCTCAGCATTACAATATGGTGCATGGTCACTGATTCTTTGGTCAATTCATTAAATTTATTTCAGTGCTTAGCCTTTCTAGATCTGTCCTTGAGATGCTTTTGTTGAGTGAAACCAAGGATTGTGTGCTAGTTTGCTTTCCTTTTCTCCCGTCCTCTGTCCTGTCTGGCTCTGCTTTGTTAAGCAGTGCACAGTGACTGCAGGCAGTTGCACCTCTCCCAGGTTCTCAGGTAGCTCCAGCACTTTGGGTTTAGGCTTTTTATTCGAAACAGCATCCTCCTTCCAATGGGCTTCAGCATTCCACTTGCTTGTCCTCCTTAGGTCCGTGTTGCCTTTTTGTGGGCTGTTTTCCAGGTATTCTCTGCCTGACTCTCCCATCCCTCTTGTTTCTGTCTCTCAGAAATGATTTTCCCTTCCTAAGATGTGTCTCATATCTGTTTTCTCTCCTGCCTGGCAGAACAGCCTTTGATCTGGTGGTCTCCAAATCAGTTGGTTTATCTAGGCATGTGCCCTGAAATCCTCTCTCCCAGACCTACAGGCCCATAACCTACCCCCAACATGAAAGGCAAATGCTTTAGAGAAAAAGATTCATCTTTGTATTTGGAAAAATACTACTGAAGACTCTTTGCTAAAGCACTGTCCAATTCCAGCAGCAGTGTGGTGCTGGAATAGTGGCATTGAAGCTGTTCCAGACATCTGACAGTTTAATTAGGATCAGTGGCCCCGTTTATGTTTTAATTTGAATGTTTCAGGTTTTATTTTGAAGTTTCAAAACTACCTCAGATTTGCATGCTCATATTTTACTGTAAATCAAAGGAAATCATGTTTGTAGGCCTCTCCTATGGCTTTGAAAATGTTCTGGGTAGTTATCTGACCCTCACTAGGGCTGGAAATCATGGTTGCTGTAAAACAGACACCACGTAGAGGTTTTGAATGAAGTAATTTCCTTGATGTTTCTAATACACATTTTGTACTGCTAGCAGATCTGAGAGTCAGGTCAACTTATACGAATCCCATTTAAATTCCTTTAATTTCAGGTACAAAGCCTATCAGTGTTGTGTTCCTCAAAAATCAGCCTATGTTTTGTGTTTTTTACTTAATTTAATTACTGTCTGTGTTCCCACATTTTATTAGCAAGGCATTATTCCATGTCTGAGCTTTTCTGTGCTGCTCTTTGCTGTAGCATCTCTGTGGCACAGCCTTGAGCTGGTTTGTATTCCTGTGTCCTCTGAAATAAAGAACTATTGTTATCCCATTTTAGGCGAGACCGAGTCATGGAGAAAAGCCTGTGCAAGGTCATACAGCAAGGCTGTGGCAGAACCAGGGAGAGGACTCAGATCTGAGTGCTCATCCAGTGCCCTAAATCACACGACCATCTTCCCTTTCCAAGAATGAATCCTTGCACCCTTAGAGCTAAATACTGAAAAGATTGAGGGTAAGTCATTTTGCCTAATTACTGTGCATTGGTTACATGATCAAAAGCCACTGCAATATTGTCAGAGAATGTAGTGATTGATGAAAATCCATCTTTCTGCCCGTGCAATTATGTAGCCTTTTATCCTATCATGAGCCAGTCATTTCCTGCTTCTCTTAGGAGTCAGCCTTTCATGACTTACAGTCAAAATTATGCACATAGAACAAGACTCAGATTTTATGGGAATTTACAAAAATTCAGTAGACAATTTTCATTCTCCTTCAGTTCAGTGTCATTCCTTCCTTTTATGGTGTGGGTAACTTTTCCATGGGGAACTGTTTTTATCATGGGCTCAATCTGAATTTTTTTTCCCAGGCCCTAACATGGAAAAACATTTTAAGAGATGCCTGTGTTTGATCATCTTCAAACTGGTGCCTGAGCATGCTCCTAGGTTTGAACAAATATCCCATTGACCTCCAGCAAATGGAGCAGAGTTGATGCTTTATTTTTTAATTAGTGTGTGCCTTCCTGACACAGGATCCCGGTTATGGGCTGGGGGTCTTTGTGCTCTCAGAGTGTTGAAGTATTTCGTAAGCAACCCCAAAGATGAAGCAACAAAACTTGTATATACAGCTAGGAAAACAGCTGGGAGTGTGCCACTCCTGCTCCCATGGAGGTTGCCATTTTGAATTACATATTTGTTATTTTTGGGTAAAATATTTTCTTGTCATGGGTGGATTCAGGACTGTAGTTGCTAATGCCAGTGGGCCCATTTCAGATGATCTGTTTGGGTACCTCAGGATATAGCTTGGAAACTCACAGTTGTACTGATAACAGATAAATTTGAGATGGGAGAAATTACTGCGAGCAAATTTCACGTGATATTTGGCAACTTTTGGCTTAAAAACAAAACCAAAAAAGAATTAGAAAGGTAGAATAAACAAGACCAAAGGCTCGATCACTCTTTTTTCAGTTGTGGCATGCCACCTGTCCCTTTAGTCATTCTAATTACTTGCTGCATCAGGCTGAAGTATGTGCTGAAGTAGCTCAGAATCACTACAACATGTGAAAAGTTAGGACTGGTTCTTGTTGAACTGCTGCCTATTACCATGGCATATGACTGTGAGGTGGGGCCCACAATCACAGTTGTAAATCAAAGAACAAGTCATAGGTTAGGTTCTGTTTTCCTTAGATATTGTCTCTAAGTTTGTTTTCTGTATGCTGGTCTTGAGTGAAGTTTGGTGAGCTTTCCAATTAGGTGGAAAGTCATGAGTACCTCTTTCCCAGCCTGAAGGCAAGAAAGTGCTAACTCTTAGTCTAGCTCATAATCAATGGATGAAATTCTGGGAGCATCCTGGTGATAGAATTTCTGTCACTTGAAGATTTCATCTCACATTTTTTCAAGGTTACTTCTTCTCATAGAGAGGAATCAAATAATATATATGTTTGACTTACTAGCAGGCCACCAAATCTGACTTGGTTTGAGTTTTGAGCAACTCAAGAATTTCTGTTTGAGCTGATACTTGTGTATGCCAGATGTCTCCCAAGTTCTTCGATAAAATACACAAAGGCACACTTGCTTCAACAGAAAAGAAGTTCACATGTGAAGGCTGGAGTAGTCCCTGAAATCAGTATATAAGGAACCAAGTTTGTTACAAGTCTTACACATTCATCTTCAGCTCAGACCTGGTGTTTTGGCCTCTATGTACTATCTTTGGTCTTGTATAATTAAGGCAACTGGGTTTACTGTCCAGCTTTGAATTCAGAATAGCTGTTAAATCAAGTGTGTAAAAAGCAGAAGCACACAGAGATGCAGTTGAGCCTATAGTGCTTGAAATCCGCAGGGATTTGGAAAACATCTTCATTCTTCAAAGCAATCACAAATAAGTAGGAGGAAAGCATTTTAAACACTTCTGAAAATCCCACCCTGGTTTATTTGGCAGGTGAAAAAAGGATCCAGAAGAGATACCACTTATAAGGATCATTCAGTGACAAAGTATATGTTCGTAGAGAAGGCCCATGCTTAAATCTTTCAGCAGTTAATTATCATCTTTACAGACCATAATACTAGAATACTTCACTTATCAATGCATCAGGGCTTGGATGAACTTTGAGACGCATGAAAACAAGACACTCCTTAGGCCTGTGGTAGCTCTGTGTTCTGGTAACTGATCAACCAATTACATAATTGGTCAGGTCTCTGCCTTGCATGAGCAGATACAACTCCATTGACTTCTCTGGAGGTGACAGTTACCTGAGAACTGACCCGAAACTCTTGCCACGAAGCAGATAATGGTTTCATATTTTGCTGTTTAGTGTTGTTGTAAAAATAGACTCATTTCCTGGAGCAGTTAGAACAAGAAAATAGGGAAAAGCAATTTCCCACAGAGACTCATCCACGCTGGAATTCACCGAGGACCCCGGATGTGAACATGTGCTGATAGAAAACATAAAACAGCAACTTTGTTTAGGGAAGCCTCTGACCTGTCAAAAATGCAGAGCATTTCTTACCAGACTGCCTTGGCAATTATTGGGTAGAATTACTCAGAGAAATTGTTTTGTTTGCTCACAAGGGGAGAAGTAAGACATAAATTCAAGATCGCCCCTCTGACCACAAGAAAGACTGTTCACAGAGGGCCTATGAGTGAAGTGCTATGTGGCCTCAGCTCCCTCTGGGGATGAACTCAAACTTTTAGACCTCAGTGAAGTATGAAGGATCCCTCTAGACTTGCTGGATATCCCTAGCTGGAATTTTTTCATCAGTCTGAGGGATTTGGGCATCCACTTTTAATTAATTTTTACATAACTTTCAAGAAACCTTTGTTGGCTTCAGAACATCTCTGTTCTGAAGAAAGACTAATTTTGACCCAACAATGTCACTGTGACTTCTGCCTTCCATCTCTAGGCAGCAGCACTCAAACCTTGGGTTTCAGACATTTCAGATGGGAAGCCCCCTTCACTCCAGCCATGCTTCACCTTTCCTAAGCACTTTGGCTTTACATGCATTTTCTGTATAAAGGTGGTGCTGGTTTAACCTGAAGACCAGGGAAGTCTCAAAAGGCCAGATTTCACCTCTGGGCCCTGCTCAGCTGCTGGTGGAGTCTGCGTGGGGCCAGAGGAGGAGGGAGAGAGGGAGGAGAGATGCTCCAGCACTTCCAGTGTGGATAAGGGCTGAGGGCTCCATGCTCACACACTTGGAAGTGAGGACAATTCTTGGCCCAAACTCACCCACTGTAAAGCATTCTGCTCAGAGGTCTCCTTGGAGCCAGGAAGCTCCTCAGAAACCTGCCCAAGATCTGAATTCCCAGTGACTGCAAGGGGATTCCACAGCAAAAGTCACAGAAGCAGTTTATCCAGATAGAGTGGTTTCTTCAACAGGCCGTGAAGGAGTCAGACAGGTTAATGCTCAGCTTATGTACTTCAGTGATTGCCCCAAAATGCTGCTTTTCAATCAAAGTTTAACTGCTCTGGGATATGTTTCTTGTAGAGGTGCTTCAGAAGAGCTTGCCTAGCTTGTACCCATTTGTTGTGAAGAGCCTCTGGCCCATCCAGAGTGGTTGGGCTATGCCTGTGTAGATAACGGGTTTTGGGGCCTTGCAGCTGGGGTTAGTGAGTGCAAATGTTTCCCATTAGCTCCCTGCATACCCTGAGCTGTGATTCAGCAAGGGAGACAGTGCAAAGCTGAACTTGAGGCGTGAGAGATGTTTCTTTGAAGTTACTTGTGCTTAAAGTTAGGCATGATCTGAGTTGACTTGCTGAGCTGAGGCCCTGAGGAGCCCACTGTGCTAACACAGTGCAGTTTAGTCTTTTCCTCTTAAGCATTGTCCAGAGAGATGTGAGTTTCAGAAGGGTCTAGAACCTTTCAATAAACTATTCCATAGGAATGAGGGAGAGCTTTAACTATTCAGTGGTTTTCTACCAGCAAGCTCAGCTACACTGGAGAGCCCAGAGCTAACTAAGCTTGCCCTCTCTGGGCCTTCCCCTTCCTTAGTTTCTTCAGAATGTTTCTTTTCAAAGAGAAGTGGAAAAAAAAAAAATCTTAAAATGGGACCTTAAAAAGGTGGGGAATTAAGCAGATCATATCATCTTGATTCCTTTATCTCACTTAATTAAGGAGAAGTTTGCCAATAATGGTCTGGTATTTCCTAAAACAAGCATATATGAAGAACACTTTGAGGAACTTCAAAAGAATTTTCAGGCTAGATCAGGAAAAGATAAAAACAGAAGTGCAAACTTCTAATACACTTTATATTTCAGTACTTACAGGAAGTACATTGTTGCATAGGATACTAATGAATTCTGCAGGAGGAGGTTTCCAAAAGAAAAATGAAATGGCACCTTCTCTATCTTAGAGAAAAGGTCTGAGGGCTTTTGCAATTATGACAGATATGCAGTGGATATGTATGGCCATATCACCTGGAGAGAGTCTATCTCTGGCAAAAGGCTATTTGGAGTTTCAAGTGTGTACACTATTGAATTTCTGTAGCAACTTCCTGGTCTAGCTGTGAAAAGTGATAAAGGGAATGGTAAAAGTCTATCTGGCTTTCAGTTGCCCTGTTCTACACCCCAGAGGGCAGAAATGCTGCCCTGTGTGTAGCTGGGTGCAGGAAGCTTGGCAGGAACACACTGGAGTGGCTAAGGATGAACACATAAAGTTGGTACTGATGTTCCCAACCAGGTAGTGAGGCCAGAAAAGTGAAAATTGCAACATGGATACTCCAATACACCAGTGACACTTGTCTGGAAAAATTATTATTTGACAGAGTCTTAATTAACTCAAGTGAAGAAGTAATTCTCAAATCCTGAGTTTGGAATCCCAGAGAGTTAAAGCTCTCAGAAACTATGTGATACAGGATTGCTTCACATTTGTAAAGCACACAGAAATCACAGGTAACAGGTACCAGTTTTGTA
Source organism: Hypocryptadius cinnamomeus (assembly GCA_013400635.1). NCBI lineage: Eukaryota > Metazoa > Chordata > Aves > Passeriformes > Zosteropidae > Hypocryptadius > Hypocryptadius cinnamomeus. Next base: position 86,212 of record VYZP01065549.1, on the reverse strand, counting down.
CTGTTTGAAGAGTTCTCTGGTGTCAGCAGAGTCCTCTGTGGTGCCTCGAGAGTGGAGGATTTGTGCCCCAGGCTAAGCTCAAGTGTTCAAGTCCAGGTATGAACATATTTTAGGCAGCAAGGCATTTCCATCAGGACTGAAGCACATGGACATTTTTTTCTTGTGCACAGGCAAGATATTTAAATATGGGGTTAGTTGCTTTTTGTATCTTCAGGGGCCCAGATCCTTCTAAGCCTGTGGTCACTGGAAGGCTCTCTGACTGAAAATCCAGAGGCCTTTGCCCTTGTGAAAGCTTCTACTCTTGCTTGGAAGCGAAATTTGGACTCCTGAGTTACAAAGATGCTTTTGCAATTGTTGTATCTGTCTTTCTGCTTCTTTATAAATCAACCTGCTTGGTCTGAACTGAATGTTTAAATAATAAACAGCTAAAAGACTCTCTGATGGCTTCTTTCTGAATGTTTCCCTTAGGGAGCCCTTGGGATCACATGGCATCTGCCCTGACCTCAAGAACCCGCTTTCTGGAGGCTTTTTTACAATGCTAACAAACCTCACATTTTAACTAGCTGTTAAATAAGCCAGTCAGTGGTAACTATTCAGGACAGGGATTAGGAGAGTATTCTTGCTGGCATACAAGATGGCTCTGTCCATGTGCTGGCCAGGGATGAAGGGCTGGAAAACTGTGTGGTGGAAGAGACTATTAATGTGATTTTCCACAACTTTCCTTGCAGCTGCATTTTTGAGAGGAGAGAGAGAGAGATGGCTAGGCTTGCAGTAACATGTTGTGCCGTCATAAATGCTACAGCCACCATCTGTTTCCAGCCCACGACTTGAAAGAAAACTGAGCAGTAATCTCATAATTCACATGAGCGTTTTACACTTGTGAACCCTTCCCAACCTTTGTCTAATAATGAGGGGAGTGCATGGTGCTAAGTTTTGTATTTTTCCTGTACGTATTAGTGTTTATTTGTATGTCTTCTCCTGTTTTGTTGTTTTGTGGGGTTTAAAAAAAAAAAATCACTGGGAGGAAAATCAGACCAGTTCCATGGTCAAAAGAAACATAATAAAGGCAAAATCCCAATTCCATTGATCTTGCTGGCAAAATTCTCCAAGAGGAGGTGCATTTAGCATTCCTCAGTGTGTCTGTCTTAGTTACTTGTTGATGAAAAGAAAGAGAGACGTTAGAAAGTGAAGAGACAGGTTGCTGAACTGCCCTTTCCCTGCAGAAGCAGAGCTGCTACAAGAGCTGGACATGTGCATTTTAAACTGAACCATCAGGCAGGATGGTGATGGTAGGTTGGATTTTAATGAAAACAGATTCTTCTGCTAATCTTTGCTTGGGGCTGGCCCTCGGCAGGATTAAGGATCCCACCTGCTGTGCCAAAGACACGCTCAGGTTCGGGGCTGCTGGTGGGTGGGAAGAGCACAAACATCTGAGAGGCTCTGCTGAGCAATCCCAGTCTGTCCTGGTGCAGTGCCCTCAGGGAAGCCAAAGAGTTGAGATCATTTAGTTGATGGAAATGCTGCTCCCCTCCAGCCTGCAAAGCACGGCTGAGCATCATTAAGGATTTCTTTCTGGCTGCTCTTCAAAACCAAGGGCTGCTCTGTCTCTGGGCCTCCTCTCACCTTTGGACCCAATTTGCACACCTCCTTCTACCACAGCTGAATGAACTCCTGCTCTCCTCTGGCCTTAGGAACAGTGGCTTTCATCATCTCTACCAGACTGCGGAGCAGTTTAAGGATGAAAGGGCTTCTCATTTCATATATCCCACTGCTGCTAGAGCTATAAATCATCGATGGACTGAATTTATAGCCAACTGCTACTGCAAGCAAGTGAAATTTATTTTGTGTTGTCATATGTATGGTCAAACTGTCCAAGAAGTTGCCAAACAAAGAACTAAGCTGCTGCTGAGCAACCCATTCAATCTATTCTCATTTTATTTAAAAATAATAAATAACTGTCAATCAAAGGAACTTATTTTGACATGTGCTACCTGCTGGGTGATCTGCAGTATCTCCAGGATGTGTCTGTAAGTGGAAGATAGCTGCTAGCTGTTGCCAGGTCCAGCAGATACGACATGAAGTTCCACCAAGAAAAGGTTTGTGGGCTCACTAGGGTTGGGGACAGGCTGAGGGCCACCTCCTTTTTTAGCATTACTCGCTCTTCTGAGAGTGTTGGGTCAGGTAGCCCAGGCGTCACAGTGACTTCTGCTTGAATCAGTGACAAATCTCCATTGACCTGTACAGGGCAGTGGCCCTTCTTCTGTCTCACAGTTTGCTGACAGGTGGATTCTTGGTGGGTCTCTGGGGTCTGGAAAGCTGGCCTGTGCCTATTTTGGTGCCTTGTGATGGCGATGAGCTAAAAATGAGAGAGTAGAAACTCTTCAAGCTGCTGGGGTCTGAATCACATATTTCTGTATGATTTACTTACAGAGCCAACAAGCCTGGGAGGTTATTTTTGTGTTTTACCCAGGCTCATTAATTAGCTGGGGGTGTTGGGAGCTGTCATATTGAGCAGCCTTTCCCTGCTCACTCCTGTTGTCCTGCTGGATTCAATCCCTGCAGCCTCCCACCCCACTGTCTGTGGTTTATGGCCACATCTGGAGTGTCTCCCTGCACACGTGCTGGTAGGAGCCTCCTCCCTGCTGGCACACACCTCATGGCTTTTGGGGTCTGTGGAGTTACAGTCATCCTTCCCAACACTTGTTTTTCCATGAGAGGGAAAGAGAGAAGGAGTATGGGAAGGGCAGTGGCAGGGAAGGCCTCTGACACGAAATTCCCAGGAACAGGATTTGCACATTTTATGACTGTTCAGATGGAAATGCAATGGAGCTGAATTATTCCTCCTTAATCCTGCTTTCTCACTTTCCTCCCAGCAGCCTCTTCCCCTGCAGTTTAGGTAATACAGAAGCTTATAAACAAATCCCACCGCGTGAAAAATAGCAAAGGGGGGGAAAAAAAAGGGACCTGGGTTAGGGCTGTGATGGATAGACAGGTGGAAGGCAGGCACCAGAAGGGAGGATGAATGGTAAAAGCCTTTGATGGAAACACTAAAGAGCTATTGAAAATCCAAGGGGTGGGGGGAGGGAGGAGAAAGAATAGCAGGAGGAGGGAAAGCAAGGGAGTCGTGCCCCGTCCCCCCGCCCTCTTTCTCAGGATGTTGAAAGTATTTGTCCTTCGTTACAAAATGATTGAACTGCCGCCAGGCCAGGCCACCCTTCCAGCCATTGCACTGGGAAACTGGCACTTCTGAAAGCCTTGTCGCCTCTCAAATTTTATAGCTTTCCCTTTTTGTGGGAGTTTTTTTGTTGTGCTATTTGCAGGATTGTTTTCAGATTTGCCGCGTATCAAAGAAACTATGTTTTGTTTTTGTTGCTCTGACAAACACAGAATCCAGGTAATGAAAAGAAAAATTTAAAAATAAAGGCACATTTTTATCAGAAAACACAGCTGTCTGCCTTTTATTGAGTCAGAATTTCATGCATTTGGTATTCACAGTGTGAATTTGGTTTACCTCTAGTGCTTTTTGAAATTTCATCCTACAAATAGAGCTTCTGCTTTACTAATGTCTCTGTGTGCACAAAAGTGGTGCCTGTTCTTCAGAGTCAGAGTAGTGAAGATGACCCTGTTGTATCATAATTAAAATGGATTTTGCATCACGTACATGTAGACAACAGTGGGAAAAAATAATCTTTCCCCTTTTCAGAATGGTTCCTGAAGCTCTGCAATGTCTTTGACCTGCAGGATCTACAGATGGAAAGAACTGTTGAAGATCTGAGTACGAGACCGTTCCTGCTGCCAGAGGCTGTATTTGTACCATGTATTTATTTATATGTGTATGTATTTATATAAGCCTGATGCTCGGAAAGGACTGGAGCCGTGTGTGTTCTTAATTAGATTTGGAGGTCTGTAGATGCAGCATCCACCCAGATTCTTGTTAACCAGGGGAGGACCCAGGGCTGTGGGGTCTGCCCAGTGCCACTCACATCTCAGACAGGTCAAGGAGCTGGTGGTGCCCTGGCCAGGGGGTGACCAGGGCTGTCTCTGGGCAGGTGCCTGCCCTGTGTGTGGGGTGAGTGCTTGTCCTCCTGTCCCATCATCTGCATCACCCTCACTGCAGCCCCAAGGGCACTTCTCTGAGTACACAGGGCAGACAGGCAGCTGTCTGTTGCCTCCAGGATTAGATCCTGGGATTAGGTCTCTGATGGGCCATGCCATATAATTAAAATAGTCCTGGAGGAGCAGAGAGGCAGTGTGCCACCCATAGACAGCTGAATATCAGGGGGCCGTGCTTGCTCACAGACTCTCTGCAGCTGAAAGCAAATCTCTCCACTAATATTTTATAACAGCAATTTCCACCTAAACATCTCCAGTGCCTGGTTATATTAATGAGTTTGCAGTGCCTTGAGAGGTAACACTGCCTTTGCCCCAGTTCCAAAAGAGCAGAAAGGGTAAGTGGTTGGCTCAAGGTTAGGTGGGAGTCACTGGAGATGGTGTTCCACACTCCTGCCTTCAAAGGAATCTGCTGTGGTGACCAAAGCAAACAGCCCCTGCTGTTACCACGCCGGACTGTGGCGTGTCACTCGCACTTTGTATCTGAGATGCTGTGTCTGGGTAGGTATCACTGTCCTTGTGAAACCAACTTTTAGTTCTGGAGCGTGGGTGAACACTTGTCATCATGCCAGGATGACACAAAGTCTAGAAATTATGATGGCAATTCAGGTCATGGGATAAAGGGGGAAAAATGCTGTCTCAGAAGTGTCCCCGTCTGGTGTCACTGCTGGTGATTATTTAAGATGCAGGACATGACTGTGGCAAAGATCAGGTTGTAGCTGATATGAATCATGCCTTGAAATAACACTTTCCTTCTTACATTGTGAAAATTACAGCAGTATGGGAAGTGAGGGAAAATGGGATTTCCCTGGAGGTTAAAGATTTTCCTTTAATCAGCTTTCATAATGTTAATTAAACTTTTGGAACAATGGCTGAGTCCTGGGATCCGCCCGCTCTTGCATAACTATCTCACAATGCTGATTTCACTTTCATGTTTATTTGCCAGCATGATTCCAAGTGAGAGCTGAGCAAGATCTCCACACCAAGGAGCTCCTTGGGGGTTTGGGAGAACTCACCTCCCTCTCTTACCTCTCCTGGGGAGAGAAGGCTCCAGCTCTCCCCTCCCAAGGAGGAGCAGCCTAGAGGGATCAAAGCACTTTGTCTGTCATCATCACCCCATCTGCAAATGGGGCTAATAAAAACTTACTGGTATTTTGAGGCTGGTGCATATAAATATATACCCACCCATATGGAGAAAAGGGTGTGTTTATAGAGATCAGTACATGGATACATCTATTCCGGGTAGGTAAGATGGATTACAGTGCCACTTGTTCCCTGAATTTTTCACTCTTTCTGTAGCATAGTTGCTATGTGCCCATGGGAGCCATCGTCCCTGATCCTTTCAGCAATGGGCTTAATATAACCTGGTCTCACACCACACACACACAGAGCTCTGGGGAAGAGAAAATTTGGGGAATGGTTCACAGGCAGAGCATGACATTGATCACCCCAGCCCCATGGGAATGGGAGCTGTGCTGGCATGTTTCCTGGGCCTCTTGGTGCCAGACTGGGACATCTCTCCTGGTGGTCTGAGATGTGTTGGTGATCCCCAGAGCTGGACAGGTGATGTCTCAGAGCAGCCACCAGCCACGCAGGTGCAGGGGGTGCACACACATCCAGAGCCACAGCCTGGCCACTTTGTTCTTCAAGTTAGAAAGGACTTGCTTCAAAAATAAGGTATGAAAACGTACAAATGTTGGACACTATGAGGAAAAAAAAAAGAACCTATTATATTTTAGGTCAAAGAGTTATCTAGCTCAAGATTTTTAAATATGTGCAAAATGCAGTTTGTGCAGAAAGGCCATTAATCAGCCTCTGGAAGAACTGCCTTTTCTGTCTATTTTTAAGCTGCAAAGATGAAAACAAAAAGCGGGGAGTGCAGGGGCAGCTCCATTTTCCCATTGTACAGAGCAGGAGGGCACCTCTATCTGTGCAGGCTCCTGCTTCCCTGGCAACATGTTCACATCTCTGCAAAAGCTGTTTAAATACTCCGAGCCACGCAAACTACACGGCACTTTCCCTGTTGACACACGCCTTTGTCTGCTCAGAGGAGGTGCTCTGTAAACACCAGTGCTGGACGGTTTTTATGTGACTTGTTCCTGATTCATTGGCTCTAAATTGGTAGCCCCAAGGCACATACCTTTCTTACAGGCAGGGAAGGGATTGCCTCTTCTCTCCACCTTTGGGAACTTTGACCTGCTGGGATCACAAACTGTAGGAAATCTCAGAGGCGAAGTCCCAGGTACTGCCAGCAGTAAAACCCAGGAGTAAACAGATTAGATGTGTTTGAAAGACATTTCAAGGGAGCTTGGGCTATCTGGCTCTGCTTCCCTACACCACCAGCAAGATTATTTCAAGACTGATTTTGATGGCATGAAGGCTTCTTCCTTAATACAGGAATTGGCTGTGTAATTTCTATATATATACATATATATTTATCTTATTATCCTCTTTGGCAGTGAGGAATTGAAACTTCTCCACACCCCTTTAGATTAGCACAGGAGTGGCAGGAGGGATTTTTCCTCTCTTAGTCATTCTGGGCAACCTTTGAGCCCAGGTTTTCCACCCTGTTCCCATTAGGAAGCTGCAGAGGCCACGTGAGTGAGTTCCTGGCCAGCTGGGAGATGTCAGCTGCCTTCAAAGCCCTGGCCAGCCCTTCTGTGATAAATCCATGGTGAGGTGTGTAATGCACATGGTATCAGCCCTGTATCCCACACAGTTCCTCTCCCAACAGGGATGAAAGTTTTTTTGAGAACTGGAGTACAAAAGGGGAAAACCTATTTCTTGGACTTTTGAGTCAGTTTATGAAGCAGTCAAGAGTGTTAGGGTTGGGTCTTGCTTGGTTTTAACAGAGGGCTGCTGGTTGTGGGTTTTACCAGCCTCTCACAGGAGTGAGGTGAGAAAGCCCTAAAAAATGAGTTGGTCCTTCCCAAATCCTCCCTTGCAGATGGCAAAGTACATTGTTGATTTACACAAAAAAGAAATGCAGAATCCACTCTAGATATTTTGGGCTGAGACAAATGAAGATTTTGTTTTTGTTTTGCGATTCTGGCTTTCTGGCATCACCTTTCCAGTTCTCTTTTGTTTGGTCTCTCAGTGATTCATCTCTCCATTTCACTTCTCTTTTGTTTGTTCCGTAATTGCTGGCTTAACCTGGAGGCATGAGGCTTCCTTGTGGAAACATCACCAGGCTGTCAGTCAGCCATGGAGAGGTGGTACAGCTGGTACAGTCCTTCCTCCCTCTCAGGAGTGAGTGAATCATCCCTTGAATATGCAATATCATCCAGGACAGAAGCCAGGATTCTCAACAGGCACATGAATTTGAGCATCTCTGGAAACATTATTTCCACATTTTGGGCAGACTAAGAGACAGTAAGTAAATAAGCAAGCTGTGGCATTTGCAATCTCTTGTAGTTTTATTTAAAGTGACTGCCTGTGCTCGGAATGCTTGTGTGGGTATTAAAAACACAGAGAGAAAAGTGTGTATCCTTGATCTGATACTGCCCAAGGCAGCTTCAGGGTATGGCCCATTTAATGCCATTGAGCAGTCCATTGAACAGTTAAGAACTCACCAGAAACAGTAACTGCCTCCTTTCCTCATGAACACTCACAGGAACCAACATTTCCAAACTCTCTGTGTTGCTGGCCTCTGGATTTCTCCTTTGGAACTGTGTCCATGCTCCTGCAGGGAGTTGTTTCCCATTACCCTCACACAGGAGCAGTGAAAGGCACATGGGCTCCTTCCTTCAGCTGGGATCTTGCTCAAAATTGTCTCCCCTCCAAGGAAAAGACCAATTTCCTGTGTTTTCCTGGGCTGTAGGGGGGATGTAGCCAGAGAATCAGGCAATATTCACTGCATCAGCTGGTAGTCCATGACACTGCATTTCACAGGACCAACTGGTTTTCCTGAGCTCTTGTGTGATGTGCTCAAGAATCCAATAAAAGTGCCCTGAACATACAATGAGATTTCACTGCTGAATGTGTGAGAGATGCAGTGGGGAAAGAACACTGCTCTGACTGAGCTGGGAAACACGGGCTAGGAGAGCTGTGATACAGTTTTCTCTACTCTTATTAATACCAGGAGCCAAGACTTTTTCTGCTTCGCTTTTATGCCAAGGTCATAGCTATGTGTTAACCTTCATCAGTCCTTCTGATGATAACAGTGAAAGCAAAATACCATTAAAATTATCTTCCTATATGTTTAAACCACTCTGGCACTTTTCCAGGCAGTGTTTGTGCCCCTGTTTATGCCGCAGACCCTGGTGACCCTGGAATACTTTTATTTACGACAGCATAAGCATCATTTCCATGGCAACATGCTTTTCAAGCTGCAGATTGGGGATTGCAATTTCCTGAGCAATAGAAGAAGCAATGGTGGATTTTTTTTTCTTCCTAATCAGCTAGTAGCAACTTTCATGTGCAAAACAACCAGCCACGACAAATCAGTTAAAAGCTACATTATCATCAAGGCAATTTGAAAGCTCAGCATGGTTAGCCTAAAAATAAAAGAGTTAGATCCAGTTGTTTAATGGAAATAGAGATGGTGAGATGATATCCTCACTGCTGCTCTGGTAAATTGGCTTCAATGTGCTCTGCAATGCTGCCTAATGAGGAGCAGAGCAGTTCCCTTCACTGCAGTGACACATTATTTACAGGAAGACTAGGACAGTTATAATCCTATATGGCTTCAGACAATGTTTCCCGTATTGGAGGAGATGACAAAGCCTGTTTGAAAACAGTCCAAACTATCAACAAAGCAATGTTACTAACAGGGATGTTGGTTAGCAGCTCGTGTGAAACTGCCCTTGGTGCTCTCTGCCTTCAGAGAGCACTGGGGTGGAGCTGCTCCCTGGGGTGGAACAGCCTCCTGTGCACACAGAGGTGCCAGCACAGCCCTGGGGACAGAAACACAGAATGGAGATGGGGAAACATCACTCAGCAGTGCCACAGCACTGGTTCCCTCCCCAAAATGTGTCTTCAACAGCAGTTAAGCATCGTCACTCCACCTGTAGGATCACGGAGGGGCAGAAAGATGCAATGATGTGCCCAGGGCTGCCATGGCTGACAGTCAGAGGTGCTCCCTGGCGTCCCGGACACCATCCTGTCTACCAGGGGCTGTGGCCCATGTATCAGAGTAGGGTGTTTGAAGGCTGGATCTGTTCCCTGCTCAGCCAGCTTGGTGCGCAGCACACTGGGACCATCACTGCTCGCTGGAGATCAGCACTTTTCACAGCTGCTCTTCTCACCATCTCTCAATGGCAGAAAATTTGCACTAAAAATACTGCCTTAAGGAATTCAGAAAAAGGTGAGGATTTCTTTCTTGCTAGATTGCGCTTGAGAGCAAAGAGATCTCACTTCCTATCCAAGCAGGATTTGATGCTGACCAGGCCAAGCCCAGGGAACTGCTGTGTACCAGGATGGGTGTACTTAGCAGCACTGCTTCACACCTGTCTGTATTATCAGTTACTCATGTCTCCGAGTTCCGAGTTAGACCTTAATGGTGACACTACAGAATTATCAGAGACAAATTTCTAAGTCATAGTACAAATCTTTTCAGAGAAAATAAGTGCTGCTGCTGATCCCACCCACCAGAATTATTTAAGGTGACAGGTAAATAAATGTTAAACTACATTCTGTAATGGTAAAAGTACACTCTACTTGCTAAAAACCACGTTCACACTGATTTGCCTTGGGCCTCCAATAGTTTTGGGGCAAAACTTCCACTGGTTTTGAAAGCAGTAGGACAGCAGAGGTGCCTCCAGGGGATCCCCACATGTTGTGAGGTACAGCTGGCCATTAACTCTCCTAGAGGAAGCTGAGGAGATGCTGCTTTCAAACCCCAGCTTTTCCAAGGCAGGGCCTGGTGAATTGTTCTGGGGCATGAGCTATTGGACCAGCCCACTGCAGAGCTCAATGTCAAAAGCTTCTAGGACATCAGGATCTGCAAGGAGCCCTGGACTAGGCAACATTTAAAGGTTCCTTTTGACCCAAACCATTCTGTGTTTCTGTGACTAAAGCCACTGCACATTGATGTGCAATGCCAGCCACAGCATCCCAGCACCCTCCTCCCTTTGAAGTCAGTTGTCAGACTTGATTTGGAGTCTAGGCACCTGGGATAGGAACTCAGGCAGCCCCAAAGCACGTTCTGCCCCAAGGAGAGTGCTCACCCTCGTGCTGGCTGGCGATGGGAGAGCAGGAAGGATTTGCAGGCTGCTCTCATGGTTTAGACTTGAACTTGGAACTGTTTGTTTTTGCTACGCCACCCCTTCCGCCCTAGTTAATAGCCAACTTTGAAACCCAGCTTTATGTCCCATGTTTGATTTACATTTCAAATGCAGGGCCAGCAGGGCAGGCTGTCTAAATCACTTGTCAGCACAGGGGAAGGAGGTGACACAGTGGGAGGAAAAAGTGAGATGGGGCTATGGCCCAGTATAAACGTTCAGGCAGCTGGGCAAAGCTGTTCCTGGGAGAGTCCCCAGCGAGCAACAAATGCTCACCTTGCCCAAAGGTTGGGGTCCAACCCAGGCACCACACAGGGACCAGCTTTCCTCCTTTGATTTATGCTCTATTCCTCCAGCTCTGCAACCCTGCATCCTGTTTTCCTTCTCCTCTGCAGCTGTACGTGGAGGTGAGGGCTCAAAAAGACCCAGCAAGAGGAGTTTCTTTGGAAACCAAAAATAGCCTGTCATGATTTTACTCAGGTTTTTTTTGGGTTTTTTTGGGGTTTTTTTGTCAGCATGTCGCAATCCTAAATTTATCACTGAATTGGCATACAGGAAGCTTCTCTAATCTCCAGTTGGAGGGCACAGGGCAGAGCGAGTTCACCGGCCACTCTCAAGAACTCTCTGGCTGGAAATATCATTTTCAGCTGCTCTTTGATGAGGTAACATCAAGGAGCAGAGTGACTGCACACACCACCCCGGCCGCTGCCAAATGCTTTGCAAGGCCAGTCAATGCTGCATTGAGGAAAGGGGAAACATTTGCAAAATCGGTCAAAAATGAATTAGATGTGTTTTAAAGTAATTCCTGTGCAGACTGTTTACTTGGAACGGCACAAATATGATCAGCCCATCCTTAGAGACCTTCCCAGGCTTGACCTGATGGATGTGGTGATGCCTAATCCTGCCCTGATGCTGCTGCCCAGAGTTGTGCTATGTGTGTCATGCAGCTCATCAGCAGAGCCCTGCTGGCTGTCACACACTGCCCTGATGCCTTTGTGCATCTTCCTTTCATCTTTTTAAATTAATCACAAGATCCTTGGTCTGCAGAAGGAGCAGCCAGCCCCTGGTGGAGATGGCAGGCGGAGGAGCCAGTGTGGAGGCACAGCCCAGCACCATCAGAGGCTGGTGGGAGCATCATGCCTCTCCAGTGAGCCCACATTTGCCCCAGCTTCCCAAGATTTTGCTGGAAATAGCTACTTCTGTTTCTAGCAAGCATGTTAAAAAATACCTGCCAGGTTCAGCTGATGCAAATCCTCATAAATTCATTCACTGGCCTTATTCCCTGAGAACTGCTGCTTAATGCTCTGTTTCTTCATAGCTGCAATTTCTTTCAGTTTATTTTAACATGGTGCCTTGCTCTCAGTTTCACCACACACATCCTCTATATTGCCAAAAAGGCACTGATGAACGTGAGCTGTGTTACCAGAAATCACATTCCTGTTCCTGCTCCTTGGCTCATTTCTCCCGAATTTCCCTTTGCCTTCCTATTTTAAGACTGCATGCATGACATACCTGTCAGCTAGATCCACTCAAATGTTTATCCAGTAATTTAATCAGTGAATTTTATGGTACATTGCTAACTACATTGATGATTTTCTCCTCATTCATGTAGCTTGGGTTGCAGTGTGTTAGGGAGCTGGAAGGCTGCAGGTTCATATGGGTCTATGAAGCCAGAGAAGTTTACAAACCATGAAAAATTTCTCCTTTTTTTCTGACACCTGTGAGGAGCCCTGGCTGTGTGCTGTGCTGAGGGGAAGGGGAAAGCTCCAGAGCCTTGCTGGGAATTGGGCACCAACGTGACCCCACATCAGCCTCAGCTGGGGCCAACTGCCAGCACATGCCGAGGCAAAAGCAAACAGAAAAGGAGCAGAGTCCACTGGAACCGGGAGTGAGGGATTTTACCTTTAAATTTCAGAGCACACCCCCTTTTTTCACTGCCTCCTAATCTCCACTCATTCAGAAGACAGAAACTAGTCTTTCATAGGGAGCTATTCCCCCCAAAGAAGGCTCTTAAGCCAATCCCAGCTTCCAGGCTGGAATAGCTTTTGGAGATACACCAGACCTCAGGCTGAGCTCCTGGAGCCTACCATGACCCCAGGCTGGAGTTCCCCAGAGCCAGGCACCATGGATGAGCACCCCAAAGCCCCCCTGCTCTGTGCCCCAGGGCTGGTTAACCCTGGGCTCTGGTGGTTTGGCCAGTCAGCCCTTTCCTTACCTCAAAACGGGGCCTCAAAGAAAGGGAGGAGTGAGAGCTAGCACCTTTTATAGTGTGAGTAATGGCTCAGCAATACCTTCCCCCGGGGCAAGGTATGCTCCACACACCGTGATTTCAAAAGAAGTTAAAAAAAAAAATAAAAGAGGCAAAGAAAGAATGAGGAACTAACTCAACACATCCTGTAGGCAGGTTCTGGCTTCGCAGGGAGAATTAAGAGTACAAACTTCCCAACTGTGCTTAACGTGTTATAAACAGATTTTTCTTTTGCCCCTTCCCCTACCTGAACCCCATTTTTTTTTTTTTTTACAGGGTAATGCTCTACCTTGACAGGATGAGAGAGATGTTGTATATGTGTAGCTAGAGATACTTTATCACCCATTTCCATTAATAGCTATTAAGAATAGGGATAGAAATGATAATCTCCCTCTGTTGCATCCTGTGCCCAGTCTCCAGGAATCCTGTTACTTAATGTTTGAAACATCCTTTGGAGGATAGATGGATGTGGTCGCCCCCCACTCATTCCTGGCTCTGGAAGCAGCAGCACACCCTGAGCTCTGCTCACCACAAGCTCTGGATTTGGCTACAGAGCTCCAGGCATTTGCTGAAGGGCTTTGCTGGGCTGGTGTGCTTGATATCTTGCAGGATAGGGAGGGAAGGCAGCGGGAGATTAAGGATTTTATCGTGTTCCCAGGAAAGTTCAGTGCAGAGTTTCATTGATTTGTGTGGAAAAGAAGCTGACCGTCATCGTTTGCTCAGCTGGGAAAGAAGCCTGGGAGATCCCAGTGTCCTGTCCTTTCCTCTAACCATTAGGCTACACTTGGACAAATATGGGACACGGGGGAATTTACACTGTCTTCCAGCCATGAAGGTTGCTCCAAAAAGAAGCAATATTCTTATATAATAAGAAGCATAAATCTATAATAATTACATAATAATGTATACTATCAGTGCATCAGAATAGGTGCCAGGCTGGACATGGTGCCTTTCAGCATACCTTGGCAGTTTTACTAAAACAGCAGATAAGTGGAGATTGATACAACCTTGTCAGAAGTGTGGATACTTTTCCCCCCTGCAATACCTGCACTTAGCTGAAATTCCATATGTGATTACATTTTACTTGGGTACTTGTCTCCTACAGCAGTGGCATGAGGCCTATTAGGAAATAACTTAAAACTTACTGAAATTCAAAGTATTTTCAGCACATCAGTAACCTCAAACAGCTCTGGTTAATTGCTGGAGTGACACTGCCTTCACGTCTCAAACAGCATTAGCTGATATCAGCTAGAATATGAAGATCAGAAGATGAAAACATTTTAGGCTGAAACATCTCTTGTTAAGACTCTTGCAGATGCAGTCAGACTAGGTAGGTCAGCATGCTCTGGTTTTCTCAAAACTCTTTGATAAAATTATAATAATAATTGTAGTATATTAGTTAGTCCTCAGGGATAGCTCCATTTTCCATGCATGTAACCTTTACTGCTTTGGGATGCAAGCTATTTGTCTTGGCAGCCTGAAACAGCCCATAACTTCACCATGATAACCATTTTTAGTTTGGCCTGTAGATGTTTTTTTTTTTTTTCTTTTTCAAATCCATCTGTCCTGAGAAGTCAAATTCCTGATTTTATCTTGAACCACCCACCCTCTTCACTTACAAAGAAGACCTTGGAACAAACCCTCATCCTCTTCCCTTGCTTTTTGGTTTTCCCCTCCCTCATTCTCAAAGAGATTCATGTTTCTGTTTCACTGTGTCTGGGTTAAATACTTCTGTCCCTGGAATTTCTGTACTCTGAGATTCTGTATTTATTACCTTGCAATAACAGCAATAACAGCCAAACACTTTTGTTGAATTTACAAGTTTTAAAAACAAGAAAAACAACCCAGAAATCATTTTCCTGCCTTAGCAAAGCTGTTGATGATGGGTGCATGCATGAGAAACGAAACCAGCTCTTCCCCCATCCTCTTCTATTTTTCTCAGAGGCAAAAACAGCAAAAACATCTCTGCTAGAAAAATCATTGAAACTCGTTGGCAGTGGTTTGCCATTCAGCAGGTTCATTCAGGCTGTTTTCATGGGCGATTCTTTTTTCAAATGTCCAGCATCCAAATATAGCAGATGTGGATGTTTTCTGTCTTTGAAAAGAGAAAAATAGTCATTTTGATGAAGACAGTGGGACTGATGCAAAACACAGAGCGAGACCCAGTGCCTGGTGAGAGCCTTGAGCTGATTTTCATCTCCACATGGTCATGGAGGCAGCTGTGAGGAGTCTGTAACTAATTTATAGCAGAACACGGGACTATTCCCTGTTGCCATAGGCTCAAGTTCAGCCCAGAATCTGCACGGGGTAGGAGGGACACAGGTCTGTCTTTGCCCTGTTCTTTCAGAGCATGAGCTACACAGCCTCTGCACCATGTGCTCTCATCAGCTGCCCAAGTGCAACTAGACCTGAGCAAACTCAGCCATGGGGGAAAGAATTATGCTGAGGAATTGTCTTAGGAGTGCTGTGAAAGTGGCAGCAATTTGAGAGACACTGGGAAAAATGCCTCTGGTAAAACATGTACTTCTTCACCAGTATTTTAGGCGTAGGCACAAAATGATGTTGAGTGTTTCTTGCTTCCCACAAAGTGCAAAGCTGTTCCTTTAGGTTCATCCCAAATCCTCTGAGTGACTAATTCCCTCTCAGAGTTAGAGGGAAGACACGTTGGTCTGTTACACAGACTTAGCAGGGATTACTTGGTTTATCACCATCAGTTTTCCTACACTCCAGAGCCACTCTTATTCCCAGCCAGATGTTCAGGGGTGGGCTCAGCATCTGGGCAGTGCCTCACCAGACCCTCTGGGTCCTCACTGACAAATACCTGCAAAAATGCTTTTAATCTGTTTGGTTTGGCTTGTCACAAGGCCACAGGGAACAGCCTCACGGGCTGGATTCAGTTACTTGGGCTCCCACTTGGCCATCCCTGCTGGGCAGTCAGGGACTTTTTTGGGGTTTGAACCTCTGTCTCCTTGAAGGACTCATGGAATCACCCATTTTTCTGACAATCGAGATTGTTCAGCAACCTCCGCTGCCTCTTGGGAACCAATGTGCAGATATTCTTCAACAGCATTCAGGGTTTTACCTCTGATTAGGAATAGATGAATATTAAAATAATTAATGTTAATATATTAATATTACTAGATGTTATATTTTATTATATCAAGATATGCATATTAATGAGTTAATGGCAATTTCTAGCTAATTAACATCAAGTTTCTTTGATTGTGTTCTTTGCTCAGTTGACCACTTTACAGCTTCTGGCAGTTATGTGTGATAAAAGCCTTGCAGGATCAAAACTTCTTTAATTTTTAAAATTGTAATTACCATCGCTTTCAACATGCCCATCTGAAGAGCACCGGACTGATCTCTCCTGGAAGAACTGGAAGGTGTCTTGTGTCACTTGAAGGCTACTGGGTGAGTACAAACACGCCACATTTATTTAAATCTGTCATTTCCTTTCCCCTTGGTTACTCCTAATTCAACACCATAAAGGCTTTGCCTCCTTGATGATGTCAAGAAAAAGTCTTTGTTTCAGCCTGCTCTGCCAACCCAGTGACATAACCCGAGCTGCCAGATGTCTCATACACAGGTGTCATTCCTCTGGATCTTTCCAGTTCTACTGCTAAAGTATATCCCATTTATTCTGGTTATCTAGAAATCCTCCCTTCCCCTCCAGCCCAGTCCACCTTTCATCCCAACCATCTGGAAGACTGCTGTTAGGCAATGCTATCTTGGTCTAATTTGCAAGAAATAATTGATTTATTACTGTTACATACCTTCCCTGATTTTCCTGGACATGGCAGAAATAACAGGCTGTCCTGGTCTTAAAGAACTTCATATAAATTGCATTCACACACAACATTTCTGGGTGATAAGGGGACCTGAGCTCAAAGGAAGCCGCATCATATCTCAACCCTCTGGAGTTTTGAGAGGTTTATTTTAATAATATCCTGACTTTAGCATATACAATCCACGGTATTTGCCAAGCTTAAAACAACAGCCACAGGAGGATCCTGTTGTACGTTTTGCAACCGGTTCTCACATCAGCAGAGTGCTGATCCTGCATGGAATTCATTCCACATTTTATTCATTATCTGAATGAGTTATCAAGACAGCTCTCTGCCTGGCTGGAGGTACCAACATAGTGCAGACAGATTTTTTCCCACAGAACTCTCTGAAGCACTACTGTCAGCATGGCTATATTTAATGGGCTCTACCCATGCAGTCAATCTCTCAGTGCAGAAGAAATAGTTTACAATCTCTGAAACCCTACACTCCTCTCTGCCACGGAGCAGGAAAAAGTAACATCTACCGTCATTCCTTTTGCATGTCGCTGGGTCCAGGGGGAAGGGAAGGCTAATAAGACAATGAGGACATTGAAAACAATATTTTGAGAGGCAGAGCAAGGCAAAA